>CABHPR010125451.1:0-17696 GCA_902168415.1 Peromyscus melanophrys
CGACGTTAGGAAGGTTGAGAACCACTGCTCTAGAGGGCAAAGCCTCGGCATCAGATGAGCCAGAATTTGAATACTGCATCTACAACTCCGGCTTTGACGTCAGACAAGGTGCTTGGTTTCCAGAGGTCTCAAACTACTCTGCTGGCAAATGTAACTAGCAGCAACTTCACTGCAGACAGTGCATGAGGAAACTGTGTCCCATTAGGGAACAAAAGCAGATACTTGTAAACTGCTAATTCTTGTTAGGTAAAAATAGAATTACCAGGTAAACTACAGGACACTCAGTTAAATGTGAATTTCAGCTAAATAACCAAGAATTTCTTAGTATGTCTCAAGCAATATTTAGATTCACATACAATAACAAAAAGGTATGTTTATCTGAAATGCAAAGTTAAATGGATGTCGTGTTTTCTAAATTGACAACCATATGCAGAGAACTTAGGCACAAAGGGGGAAAATCATCTAACTTCTTTTAAACCTAGAGACTTCACTCCGAGCATTTTAGAATGCCATTAGTTGAGGATTTGGTGTTTCTATTATCTGGGAAAATTAATATAAGCGATATTCTAAAGTTTTGAATATGCAGCCATCCTAGACGAAGTTAAATAAAATTGCCCTTTAAAGCGAGTCTTGGTCATTTTCACTGCCCAGTACAGTAAACATAATGTTGGCCATGTGCTTATGTATTTAATACATTTTGTTGAGTGAAAATTTTCTACAGTGCTAAACTAAGTCAGATTTAGGAGAGAGAGAAAAAAAAGAATGACCCCAGAGATGAAACTAGACAGACACGCTCCTGTACTTCCCTCTGTCCTTTCTCCCTAACCCTCGTAAAAAGAAGCCGGTCCCCTCCTTTGAGTAGGAAAAGTGGGTTTGACCAAACGTGAATGAGGTTTGAGGAAACAAAGAAAATAAAAGGAAGTGTCTTCGGCGCTCCCTTTTGTTTCCCCAGCGGGTGGGAAGTCTGCGGCTGTAGCGAGCTGAAGGGTTGCGTCCCCGGGCCTGGGCCCCGCAGGGGTGCTGGGCAGAAGGGGGGCGGGGGCACCTGTGCGGCCAAGGCGGGTCTCTTAGAAGTGGGGTGCAGCGTCTGTATGCCTGCTTCCTGCTTTGTGCTGCCCTGCTGCCTGCAAGGCAGAGGAGACCCAGCTGTGTAGGGGAGCCAGTCCTCTCCGAAGGCAGACAGCCGCCGCCCTCCAGCTCTCACTTTCTCTTGCTTTCACCTTCCTTCTGACACCCAAAAGGCCAGGCCCAGTTGACAAGGCCCAAGGAATCAGATGCTATTTATCAGATTTGTTGGGTACCCTCAAAAATTGTGTGAGAAACATTTTCGGCAAGGCGCAACATATGAACAAATGAATAAGTCTAGGGTTTACCTTAAGAGAGTAAAAACACACATTTCCGATAATAACTATGTGTGAAACAGTCATCTCTACGTTAAGGAGGAGTCATCTGCCTCTTTGCAAGCAATCTCCATGAACTAGTCCGGTTTGGTTCCCTCTTTTGTCTGCAGTATTTGCGACACCCTTGCTGTAGTGGGGCTTGGTAAATATCTGTTGAGTTGAGGGGATGACATTGGGCAGTATGCATAGACACACCCGGACTTTTGCACACTCATGTGCCCAGACTTAGACAGGAATATGCAGGTGCCATCCAGGCCAGCTTGTTACCTCTGCCTGAATTCTCTACCTCCAGTCACCCATTTGCCACATGCTGGTAGAGGTGCTGCCCTGTGTGACACTTGGATGGCATGTCCTTGGAAATAATGACATGGGATGATGTCCCAGGGCCAACGTTAAACAGCATCCACACTCCAAAGATCCGCTGGTTTAGGAACCGGGTTACTTAGCTGTTAAAGCTGAAGATGTCTCCGTAATTCCCTGGGTTTCTGTGTTATAGAAAGATAAACTGGCATCTACTTTCCCCAAATTCCTAGATACAGGTGAGTGTATTCCTAGCAGTGGTCCAAGGGCAGCGACAGTCTCTGAAAGAAAGGAACCTGAAGAGGCTCCCTCTAAGAAACTATCAAGATTACGTCTTGAGAAGTTAAATGCAGTGTCTGCCTGTCTCGGCTCGCTCGGTCTTGAAGGAAAACAGGTGCTGTCGATTCTCTGTATGATTGACAAGCGCACTGGGTTTTGGGGGGGGGGCTCACCAGCTGGAGGACTTGGAAGGCATGATGGACACCTTCCGCGTGGGCAGCTGGAGGGTGTGCTGGAGATTCTGCTCTCAGTAGCGGTCTGCGTGGGGGGAGGGGACAGAAGGAGTGAGAGGCTCTCAAAGACAGGAGCTAAACTCTGAGTGGGGTCCTGATCCTATCACTCAATGGGCAGGCGACCCACAGCAAAGGGCAAGCAGTCAGTCAGTCTGAGTTTGTCATCTGCAAGACAACAGGAGTCCTGCCTGACTTTCCGAAGGTTGTTGGAAGGATCCCCCGGAGACAGGGAACATTATCTGGCTATGGCCTCCACCACGCAAGGGTTCGACTGAGTAGCAGTAATGGCCCTGTGACCATCAGTACTGAACAAGCATGAAGACTCATGGGTGAGAAAGGACTACCGGAAGTCACTATGCTTTATAGAAGCCTCTTGAAGAATAAGTGGACAAGTCGATAAAGGGTTGTTTTAAAAAGAACTTCACGATAAATGTCCCTCTGCTTCTATGACAAGAAGTCTAACCAAAGTTGAGACCATGGACTACCTTCAGAGAGACCCTAACTCCCTGTGTAACTTTGGGGAAGGGACTGCATCTATGCTCTGGCTTGTTGTTTGTGAAGAGTATTTCTGTGCACATCCTGCAGTAGTGCAGGCAGAGTTGGACACACGGGTTTACCATCCACAACTTTCCCCGATTCTCAAGGACCTTTTTGTCTAGAAGGGATGGAATACAACAATTAGGAACAGAGCTCAGGACAGGATGTAGTGAGTGTTACAGGAAATGAAGAGTCGGTTCTGGGGATCAAAGGGGAGGTTACTCGTGTTTTCTTGGGCCACTAGGAAAGCTTCACAGTGGACAGGCAGCACGGTGTTCAAAAGACAACACATTCTAGGTAGAAGAAAAAGATTATGAGGAATAAGTTTGGAAGTGAGACTTGGTTGGAATTATGCAACAAAAATCTGCACTTACAGACTGAAGGGAGAGCAGATGCATCCAGAAAGGCAGGTGGGGGTCATGATGCGATCGGCCTGGGATGCCCAGATGAGTTCTTGACAGGCCATGGGCAGAAGACACAGAAGGCTTTAGGAAGTTCCGAGGCCGGAGGATAACATGAGGCTGGAAGAAACACAACCAGACGCACTAAGGAAGTGGGTGGGTTTGGTCCCACTTGGTCCTCCTGGTCCCCTGCACCCCGCTGGCCCACACTGTTCGGATGCTGCTGCCAGCAACATTGGGATGGGCATAACTTTTCCGAGTCTGAAGAGGGAATTGTCAGTTTGCAGCATCCCTTTCTTTTTTTACATTTATTCTTCGCTCATATGTTACATCCCGACAGCAGTTCCCTCCCTCCTCTCTGCCCAACCCTCTCCCCTCCCTCCCAGATGCTGTCCTCCTCCATTTCCCTTCAGAAAAGGGCAGGCCTCCCAGGGATATCAACCAAACACGGCATAACAAGTCACAGTAAGACTAGGGATAAGGCCCTCCTATCAAGGCTGGGTGAGGCAACCCAGCAGGAGGAAAAGAGTCCCAAAAGCAGGCAAAAGAGTCAGAGACAGACCCTGCTCCCACTGTGAGAAGTCCCACAGGAGGACCAAGCTACACAACCATAATATGTATGCAGAGGACCTAGGTCAGTCCCACACAGGCTCCCTGGTTGTCAGTTCAGTCTCCGTGAGCCCCTGTGAGCCCAGGTTAGTTGATTCTGTGGGTTTTCTTGTGATGCCCTTCACCCCTCTGACTCCTGCAATCCTTCCCCTCTTCTGCAGGGCTCCCCAAGCTCCATCTAATGTTTGGCTGTGGGTCTCTGCATCTATTCCTATCAGTTGCTGGGTGAAGCCTCTCCGATGATGATTATGTTGGGATCCTGTCTACTATAGTAAAGTATCATTAGCACCCCCACCCCCACCCCCACCCCCCCACCCCCACCTCAGTCCATGTCAGCAGCTGATGGCATTTCCACTCCATTCTGTCATACGGCACTAGCTCCCCTCCCTGGTCCCTCCTCTGATCTCCTCCTGTCTCAGCAAAGGGAAGAGAAGGGCCTTGCTAGCACATCCTTTTTCCCGGATCCTCTCATGGGAACTGATAGGCTATAAGACTTCCCTTTTGGCCACCTTCTGAGGTGTGCCTTTTTTCAAGGCACACTGTGTTTTCATACCTTATCTGGCACTGTAGTTTTATCCCCAGCCAGGGAAAAACTACCTTGGTACCCAGGAAACTGCCTAGTTAGGGTGTGACTACAGATGTTGGGAACAGGCAAAAAGCACCTTGTCTTAAGTACTGCCATTTTGACTTCAGACTCCATTTTACCTGTAGGGTAAAACAAAGTTCAGGTTTCCAGGCCCTAGGGGAGGTGGGAACCTCCCAATAGCTGACCCCCTTTCTCCTTAAATCATAGAAATAGTTCTATTTTCAGTTCTCTAGAAACAATATGACTGTTCCCAACAACAGAAAGAACAAATGAATCTGATTGGCTGAACTGAAAAGCTTGCATTGTCTATTGGTTGACAATGATGGAACATTCAAGAAAACCTTGATCTCTAATCTCTAAACCCCTATTCTCTAAATCCTGATTGGTGAAAATTGTAACTGTAACTTGGCAACAAATGTCAATGATTGTTCTGCTTAAGTACTTGCTTCAACTGGCATTCAGGGTTACAGTTCAGCTCCTGAGTCTGCTCTGCGGCCCTGATCGATCATCCCCCCATCCTCCCTCTTCTTTTGTGCGGCCCTGCATTAAATCTTGCCATGCGGTAACCTCGTGTCTGCTTGGGTTGATTCGGAGCCTATCATAACAAGAGAACAATTTTGAGGGCTCCCTGGGAAAGGCAGTTGCCATGTCCCCAGAGAGATCCTGGCTTCAGCTGTTCTATGAACTAGCATCTAACCTAAGCTAGACCACTTAGCATTGTCCTTGGAACATCCATATCTGAAACTGAGCTGAGGACCAAGCTCTACTGGTTGGCAGGAGTGACAAATCCCCACACTGGGATCACACAGAAGCCAGGTTCCCTGCATGAAGAGGAAGGCGATCTCCAGGTGAAGAAAGGTGTGTTAGTTACTTTCCTCATTGTGGTCATAAAACAGTGGACACAGACAACTTCATGGAGTCAGTCTTCCTTGGGCTCAGTGTCAGAGGGAAGAGTCCTATGGCAGGGTTTCTACTGTTGTGAAGAGACACCATGACCACAGCAACTCTTATAATGGAAAGCATTTAATTGTGGTGACTTGCTTACAGTTTTGGAGGTTTAGTTCATTATTTCAATGGCAGGAAGCAAGGTAGCATGCAGGCAGACATGGTGCTGGAGAAGATGCTGAGAGTTCTTACATCTTGACTTACAGGCAGCAGGAAGTCTCACTGGGTGTGGCTTGAGCATAGGAGACCTCAAAGCCCGCCCCTACAATGACAGACTTCCTCTAACAAGGTCACACCTTCCATTAGTGCCACTCCCTTTAGAACCACCACAGAAGACATAAAGACAGGGGTTGTAAGGCAAGAACTTGCCAGAAGTGTGTGGCAGAGCTCTTGCCATCATGGGGCATCAGGAAGCAGACCCCTGGAGCCAGAAACAGAAGATAACAGCTTTAAACCCTGCTTCCATGTTCCACCGCTGCCGGTACGCCACAGTTCCAAGGTTTACACAATCTCCCAAAATATGGCCACTAGCTGGGGACTAAGTGTTCAAACACAAGAGCCTCTGTGGGACGCTGTGCACCCTAGCTATAACAGAAGTCATGGTTGCCTCTGACTCCCTGCTCTTTCTCTGAAAACCAGCGCCACGGGTGCTCCTGTTGAGGTTGTGTGACATGCTCTCCTATTCCCTTTGCTTTCTCCCTGAGCCATTTCATGCTGAATTTCTGTCCATGTGCTGCCTTGGACTCACCAGTTAAACTTCTTCAATGCCCCCCTTCCCCTCAGTGTCTTGGGTTTGAACAGATAACCTCATTCCTGCTCACTGCTGTAGCCAGCACATACAGAGTCTGCTGGTCCATTTTCAACATGTTTCTTGATCATCATTTTGAATGATCCATGTCAAAAGGCACATATAACCTTTCTATTTAAAGAATAGAAAACTTGATCCAGATAACTAACTTGACCAAATACCTTCAGCTACTTTCTGCCAAAGCCTGGATTTCATCTGACACCATTTGTTTCTGAATTCTGTGTTCTTTTTTCAGATGCCTTCTCACATTGGGAAGAAACCCAATGTTTATCTTTGGGTTACTGAAAAAGACAGTAAGGGAGACGAAGTAGTCAAGGGTCCTTCACAGGGTTCTCAGAACTCTGGTCAAGCAGCTGCCTTCCTCCTGGGCTGAGTATAGCATGGCCCAAAGCTAGAGGGAGCAGGTGAGGTGCTAAGGGTTGAACAAGTCAAGGAGACACTTCCGCTCAAGACAGTATAAGGCTAGTATAAAGCCCTGTAATCTGGTTGTAGCTGGAAGATTCTCCCTCCAGGAGTGTCCCATTTCCAGACACCTCTTCTGGGCTATGTTGGGTAAGAAGTCTGAGGTAAACAGGTCCACATAGTCCGTTCTGTAGGACCTGGCATCTAGTCCTCATTGCTCCCACACCTCTGCTCAGTGTCTTCATTTATAATTGATTTCATTGACTAACCACGCTTTCAAGAAATATATTTTTCTTTCATTCAGACACAAAAATCTCCTTAAAAGTAGACTCAGGTGAAAGAAAATTTCTGTTGGAAACCTAATCAAAGCTTATCTCATACAAAAGCGACAGACAAATAATAAATAAATAAATGAAAACCAATGTTTTGAAACTAAAAGCAGCCCCTAGAGATGATCCATTTCACGTTGGATTTCTGTAACTTTTGACCAAAAGTCCCAATTACTGTACCTTCGCTCCTGGGCTGCTCTCATCAATCAAAACATATTCACCCCATTTCCGTTCCCTTTGGTGTCCAAAGGCTTATTGGATCAGAAAATAGAAACTGATAGAAAAATAGAAACTCAAGGAGCTTTTTCAAGGTCATACAGCTCACAGATAAAGATCCCAGGTCAGAATGCAGGTTTTACAGATGATCATTGTATCATTGTCCATTCTTCCTCACACAGAGACCTATACCAAAATGCTTCTGTCCAAGCTATGATGATGATGATGATGATGATGATGATTATTATTATTATTATTATTATTATTATGGTTTTTCAAGGCAGGGTTTCTCTGTGAAACAGTCCTGGCTGTCTGGAACTCACTCTGTAGACCAGGCTGGCCTTGAACTCACAGAGATCCACCTGCCTCTGCCTCCGGAGTGCTGGGATTAAAAGTGTGTACCACTACTACCTGGTACTATGAAGAATTCTTAACACTAATTATTTTGTAGATGTATGGAACTTTGGCCATTTGTGAGTACTTTTGCATCTATTACTTTAATATTCACTTAAAAATGTCATGAGTAGATAGCATATAGATAGAAAAATTGAGGCATAGAAAATTGAGTAAACTGTACCTATAGTCAAGATAAGAAACTTAAGGCCTAGAAAAGCTATGTCTTACATGAGGAAACACACTAAGGGTGATGGCATTATTTTCTATAGCCACTCTCATGAGAACGCCCTCTAGACCCCCGCTGCCTTTTCATAGGTCTTGCCTAAGACCATTGGAAAAATACAATATTTACATTATGATTCATAACAGTAGCAAAATTACAGTTCTGAAGTAGCAATGAAAATAATTGTATGGTTAAGGGTCACCACAGCATGAAGAACTTTATTAAAGGGTCACAGCGTGAGAAAGGTTGAGAACCGCTATTCCAGATCATAATACTCACATTTAAAGGAACACCTATAAAGGTAACAGCGGTAGCCCAAAGCTTCCTGCTGAACACACCACATGGGATACAGCACTGATAAAAATAAACAATAAATGAAAGTTTGACTAAATCATACTATTAAGGACTGGTAAATTTGATGTCAACCACTGGGATCAAATGATAAATCCAAATTTATAAAGACTTGGCATTAGGTATATTTAAGAATAAATAAAAAATAAGACATTGCTCTACTGTTCCTATTTTCCCCTACCAAACAGCAGGACAAGACGAATACATCTCGACTTGTCTCTCTGTTCCTTTATTATTTATCTATTGCTCTTAACAAGTTACCTCAAGACTTAGTAGCTCTAAGCAGCATTCTTCTCCTTGGCGTCTGAGTTCCACAAATCCAGGTGCTCCTTGGCTGGATGTCACTGGATTAAGGGTTCTCATGCTGTTCCCGTCAGAGATTCACTGAGCCTGTGGGATCATCTGAAGAGCCAGCTAAGGGATGGTTGCTTCCACAATGTTGATAAGATTGTGAGTTATTGTAGTGAGAGCCTTCCTTCTTCCTTGGCTATTGGAGAGAAACCTCCTTCAGTTACCATGTGGTCTCACCATAGACTATCTCCCAACATGGCAGCTGGCTTCCCTAAGAGCAAGCCTGTGTGAGAGAGAGAGAGACAGGGAAGTGGGCAGCAGAAGCCACGGTACTTTGTGTAACCTAATCTTCGAAGTGACACGCCATTACTTTTGCCATGTTCTATTCATTAGAAGCGAGTCAAAAGGTCCAGTTCACAATCAAAGGGAAGCGATTGCAGAAGTGTGTAGCACAAGACGGGAATCAGAGGCGCCACTTTCAGGGCTGCCTAATACATGCTCCAGATTAAACTCACACCTTCCAGATGCCGAAGGTGAAAGAGAGCTAAGTTTGTGATCCTTCCCTTTTGAAGGAAAAACATTTTTATTGCAAGCACAAAGAGATGTTCATCCAAAAATTAGAGCTGGCAGCTGACGTGATACTTTGAAGCCATTGTGCAAAGTGGACATGTATCCCAAAGGGATAGATCTGTGATGCTGCCATCCATCTCTCCCTGCACTCAGAGCATGCTAATTTCATAGTTTGATTTTTTTTTTCTTTCTATCTGAACTGAAGGTCTTGGCTTCCAGACAAGGCTAGTGAATGACGCTGCCTGCATGTCAGAAATTGCTACTGACATTTCAATTTTGCTTAATTTTTTTCTTTCTTTGATAGTATTATGGAGAAAATTTACATTTGAATAAAAAGCAAATAGTGCATGTCAGAGTAAGCATCAGGGAATGTCAAATTGTTTTTTTCCAATTACAACTCTATTTCAAATAGGGTAATGCAATTAAAGGATAATTACTAGAAGCACAAAGCCAAGGTTACGATCAGAAATGGTTACCCTTTCGCTTTAAGTCCTGTCTTGCTAAATAAAATATTCCTGAGGGGCAAGTTAGTGTTTGAAAATAGAATACATTCATCCAGGAACAAGCAAACACTTGGCAGTGTTGACCATAACAACTACTGTGCATAAATACAAGAGCTTAAATGAGCTGCAGAGACACGAAAGGTGAGCTGCATTCTCTGCAGCTTTATCACTCTGATTAATTATGTGATAAATTAGCTGTAGGATGCAATATTAATTAACAGTATATTAGTTGCATTTTATTGCCAATAACATAACAAGGCCTGAAATAGGAGTTGGACGAACCTGCTGACTTGAGCTTTTCTGCAAACTGAGCTGTTCTTTGATTTCTCAGTTGTCCAAGCGAAGCATCAGCAACTGAGTAAAACCAATTACCTCAAAGCCCACCAAGCCCTCGGCAGCAACTAAGTACAGCCGAGCTTTGCCCAAATGTTATTACTTTCAAATTAGAGCTTGGTCTGAGATGTGGCATTAAAGAATTTCTACCGTTGAAAATAATTCAACATGGCAGTCCAGTGGTGTAACATTTTTGCAGGGCCAAAGAAACAGCAAAGCCTCTGTCGGACTCTGAGATACCTCTCATGGCTATCCACTCCAGGACGGTAAGACTGGGTGTGCAGGAGTGAGGTGTGAGAAGGGGGCGTTGGACTCCTTTAAGTCAAAATGTTACATGATTTCCAGGAGGTTGTGTTTACTTCTGAGATGAAGTCCTTGATTTCAGATGGACAGCATGCTTCGGAAAAAGAACACGAAGTCAAACAGGGAAGGGACGAAAGACTCACCTATCGGGAACTGTGTTCCTTTGTTGTGTGGTGAGAAACTCCCTAGCATGAGTATTTGGTATGCTTCACTCACATTATAGTTTTGAATGAAAGTACCTTCCTGTGATCCAGTACTATGCATATCAGTTTGGGGAGGATGGAAAATCATCTGAAAAAAGAATAAACCATAGATGTCTTCTAGAAAAATAAGTAAATACAGAAAAACTTTCATCAGTAATTGTGCTTTGGGAGGGGGGTGTTGAATAATCACATGGCTGGAAGAATTAAAACAAAGCAGGTGTGAAGGATATGTACATAGGTATTGGGTTAATCCCTGGATTAACACTAATTCACTGTTGGTATAAATACCGAGCAAAGGCAGCATCAAGAAGACTCACAGTTTGAGGGGACGGTGGTCCGTCATGGCCGGGAAGTCGTGATGGTGGAGGCATGAGGCAGCTGTTCACATTGCATTTACATGGAGAGATGAGAATGCTTCCTTTCTCCATTTTGCTTGCTCTGAGATCTTAGCCTGTAGTTTGCTGCTGCCCACATTTAAAGTGGGTCTTCTCCCCTCAATGAACCTAATCAAGATAATCCCTCACAGACAGGCCCATGTATTTGTCCCCACATGATTCTAAATGCTATCAAGGTGACAATCAAAATTAAACATCGTCATCTCCATTCATATTTATTCATTTACTTGTCTCTATTTCTTCCTCTTTCTCCCACCTCTCTCTGCCCTGTCCACCAGCATTTCTTGCTATACAAAAATCATATTTTAGAAAGTTTCCTCATCTCTTCACAAATATGTGCTCTGTTAGTTATTCCCACTCAGTTATAAACTGCAAAGTCAGGGCTGTGTTGTGCGTAGCAGAAGAGTTTCTGGCATATGATAGACACAACACCAGTGAAAGCAAAGAGCAAATCCATTCACAGACCTTGCTTTCACCAAGTGCAATGAATTCAGAGATGAAGCTGATCACAACTACCATCCATTGAGGGGGCCCTCAAAAGCTAAAAGGCTTGCATATAGTAAGCCTTAAAAAAAAAAAACTTTTTTATTTAAATCTCTCCACTCACAGCCCTGAGAAACATTTTTTTCTCTTTCTCTTTTTCCTTCTTTGCTTCTCTCTCTCTCTCTCTCTCTCTCTCTCTCTCTCTCTCTCTCTCTCTCTCTCTCTTTCTTTTGACATTTAAGGTTAAATATTCAGAGATTGAAAAGATGTGTGACTAACTATAACTTTATGCAAAGTCACGGTCACAGATGAATGAGACACACACGCCTTCCCGCAGACCCTCAACGCCCACGGTTTAGACACAAAGCTGCTTTGCCCCAAAGAGACCTCTTCGTCCTCCAAGCCCCGTGGAAGAATCTGGCACTCAACCCTGGACAGATGGACATGGGACGTTTGCCTTTGTGGGAAGTGCAGGAATGTGAAGAGGAGGTCTGGGTGTCCCCGCTGTGGGCCTTCAACTGAGGTCAGGTTCTTCTGTAGAGTTTTGCTAGAGCAGCACAGAGTCTCGAATCTCCAGTTCCAGGTCCACCCGTGAGCCTAGCGGCTGTCAGGGATCCTATTTACTTTTAATAAATCTAACAAATGAACAATAAATAAGTGATGAGTCTTCTGCCCCAGAGAATCCAGCCCTCGAGGGCAGGACCAAGCCAGGTACATGAGAAGCTGAACTCTCAGCATTCATAAATGAATTCTAAACAGTTGGCATCAAACTCCAGGTTCTTCGAGACCATGAAGTTTTAATATATTTTACACATTATAAAACTATCCTCTCTCTAGTTTTCTAGAGTAAAAGAAAATCCCTCTGCCTACCCATTCCATGAATAATAATTAAAAAATGTTTCCAAAGGTCTTGTCATTTACAATGCTATTTGTGTCCTTTGACCAGGAAGACTTAGAGAAAAACTTGAGGATTGATCTGAGGGCCACAGAGCCCAGGTTCCATTAAAGTGTATTAATGCCAAGGTCTGTGCAATTAGTGAAAAGTCAATTCCCATTACTAGTTAACACTATTGAATATCTGCTTTCTTTAATAAAAAGCCATGTCCAGTACAAAGAGAATAAATCAATAGGTTGGCTGCATTTAGATCTAGTCTTTCTACCTTCGGCTAAAATGTGCAGAGAGCTCCCTGTCAGGATTGCCCCGTCTGTCTGCCAAGCTCAGACTGTGAACTGGCAGCCTGCCCTGACTTCTTCGCCTGGAATCTTCCATTAGTGTTCAAGCTAGCTCTCGGTCCTCGCATCCAGAAAGTTAACTTCAATCTCGGTCCTAAAATTCCTCTACCTAAGATTAACCCTGATTTGCCTCTGTCTTGTTCAGCAAATTATCATCAAAAGTACGGCAGCCATACTTCTGCTCTCCAGGGTGTGCCCAGTATCAGGCCTCCCTTGGAGACAGAACATCAGAGACAGAATTGCCACTTATACAGGGCCAATCGCTGAAATACTCTTTACACTTTTGTAGCTGGTTACTCTACTTGATACTGGTTTTGGAAGCAGCCAGAATATTCCAGACTCTTGAAAATCCACAATACACCTGAGCAGTGAAGTCTTCAAGGCTCCAGCTCCCAGCATGAGAAGAACACGGTCCCCTCACTGCCATGGCGGCTGCGTCTATGCTGAGCTACTGTCTTCCACAAGAGGGGATGCGCTCTTAGGCAGTGTCCTTATCACACTGCTTGGCTGATTCAGGCAATTTAGAATCCACTGTCTCATATGGACACTTGCTTCTCTGGAATTGGAAAATGGTATTTCTATTCAAGTAAGTTACTTTTCTCAAATCATTGTATTTACAAGAGTGTTCCATCTTTCACAGAGGAAAAAAAAGGACATTAATGTAATTTGGAAAAAATTAATGTAATTTTACTTTAAGTTTACTGTTCAGAATTAGTTGATGTTCTTATGTACTCCTTTGGCCTATCTGTTGTTTATATTCTGGACTACCTCCCTTCCCTGAGAGTGTACCTAGTGGTCTGGGTCATAGAATCTATGGAGTGGGGGTGGGGGGGTCAAATTGTGTTCCTGTTTGAATTTAGTAAATTGGTATAGCTTTTTCTAGTTTTTTTTCCCAATCACTTTAAGTCCAATATTTTTCCTCTCAAGCAAGTAGACATATCTAAGCAAACAATGCTAAACCCATTTCTACTTATGGCTGTTTCTAGATCCTTCCATGTCACTTTCCGTGACTGTGTGCCTAGTTTGTAATTGGACATTATCACAAAGCAGATACTGCACTGTGAAGCCAGTGCAGGGCCCCATTCTGTTGCGGATGCTTCCCCAAAGCATCAAGATCGTCTGCTGTGTCCAGAGAACAGGGAGAGGGGGAGGGGGAGGAAGAAAGTCTGTTAGCCCCAATATATGAAGCTCCTCCCCACTTGGTCAATGACAGCGACTAAATCCCTGTTTAGAAATAGGACTCACAAGGCAAAGGGTTCCCACATTCAAGAAGTGAGCCCAAGTGCAGTGAAGAATCCTAAGAAATAAATAAACACAGCCTCAAGCAATCTGCCTGTGGGATGTTTACATAGAGAAACCGTCTTTGAGGAGGTTGATGGTTGCCTGTGGTCTTCTAACAAATCCTGCTGTGTAATTCTGAAATGAATAGCAGGAGGCAGAAATGGATGAATCATATTTTCAAAACATAAAGAGGTGTTTTGAAACCTTGAAATTTGAAAAATCGTTCCAAAAGCCGCAAATCTTTAAACACTGCGCGGCATCCACTCCCTCTCACCTTTCACGATTGCGCTGGGATATGTTCCACGGCAGGAGCTCCAGGGAGACCAAGCTTTGCAGAAAAGTCCAGACACCAAACAGGAGCTGGCACAACAGAATGCATTGCACCTTCATCTTTGAGTTCAAGTGCATGTTGAGATTTTTATACGAAATTGGATTTGATCATCAAGTTGGACTGAGGGAAGAAAACACTCAAGTGTGTGTTTATACTTGTTGACATGCTTACCAGACCCACCTGAAAGCTGCATTGTCAACTGTTATAAAAGACTATTTAGAAAGAGCTGCCACTGATGGAGCCTCATCAAAGACAGTCAACTTTGTGATTTCCCACAAGAAGGAGAAATTTGGTTCAGTGACTTCTCTAATCTCTCTCCTCTCTCTCTACTGGAACAAGCTCTAGAAGAAATCGCTTGAGCCTGCTGGTACTTCTGTTCTTTTTAGTAATCATATAAGTTTATCTCCTCCAATACTTCATTTTTTCCAGTCAAAGGAGAAAAAGTAAAGCTCGCACCTTGCATGGGTGCTTTACAAGCATGCTGCTGGCCCACAGAAAAGAGAGGAGCTTGATTTCCACATCTATAAAGAGGGGTAACATTCCATGGATTCAACAAGTGTGGTGGTTTAAATAAGAATGGCTCCCACAGGCTCATAGATTTGGATGCTTGGCCATTAGGGAGTGGTGCTACTTGACAGGAATTAGGAGATGTAGCCTTGTTGGAGTAGGTGTGGCTTTGTTGGAGCAATTGCATCACTAGGTGTGAGCTTTGGGGTTTCAAATGCTCAAGCCAGGCCCAGTGTTTCTTTCTTCCTGCTACCTGTGGATTCAGATGTAGAACTTTCAGCTTCTTCACCAGCACCATGCTTGCCTGTGTGCCACCACACTTCCTGTCATGCTGATAATATACGAAACCTCTGAAACTGTAAGTAAGCCCCAATTACATGCTTTCCTTTATAAGAGTTTCTGTGGTCATGGTGTCTCTTCACAGCAATAGAACATTGGCTATGACAGAAGTTAGTACCAGGAGTAGGGTCTTGCTGTGCATGCCTGACTATACTTCTTGTTGTCAGAATGTGCATTAGGAAAGCAGTTGAACAGTTTAATGGGTCATACTAGTAGGAGCAGGGAAGACAATGGTGCAGAGAGCAATGTAGATTATGACAGCCCTGCTTAAGAGGTTTCAAAGGAAAGGCATATTAGTAAGTGGCTTAGAGATTGTTCTTGTGATATTTTGGCCAAGAAGGTGGCTGCTTTTTGCCCTTGTCCAACAAGTCTTCCTGAGGCTAAATTGAAGAGTTTTGGATTAACAACTTTGGCAGAAGAGATTTCAAAACAGCCTAATATAGACTGTGTCACATAGTTATTAGTGGTTGGTCTTATGCAGATCTATAATGAAAAGGAACAAGCTGAGCAAGGAAAAACACAAAATGTACAGTTTGAGGAGAAAAGGGGCATCAAGGAAGTGTAATAGAGCTACGTCCCATGCTCAAGTAGATTAAAGACAAGTAGGCAAACAGATTAAAGAAAAGTCTGG
Organism: Peromyscus melanophrys; assembly: GCA_902168415.1. Lineage (NCBI taxonomy): Eukaryota > Metazoa > Chordata > Mammalia > Rodentia > Cricetidae > Peromyscus > Peromyscus melanophrys. Next base: position 15,419 of record CABHPR010125451.1, read on the forward strand.
TGGTAAATGGAATAAAGGGAGTGGTGGGTGACCTCAGGGCAAGACCCATACAGCTAAACTTCTAATTTATGAAAAGGAATTAAAGAAAAGCTTAGGCAGTAAAGGAAACCACTGAAAACAGAAAGCTGATAAAGAGGTCATTGAACGAGAGAGCCATGCTCCAGCTCTCAGAAAGCAATAGGACTTGGTAGCTTCAGCCACATGATTTTGGCTTTAGCGTCAAGGATACAAGAAAGGGGTTATAGAAACTCCCTCCTTGACCAAGGAAAGCCTCTGAGTCCAGGCATGTGTCCCTGAATGAAGACCAAAAGAGGTAATTGTGTGAAGCTGTGAAGGTGAAGCCTACATTGCCTTGGAGACCCCATAATGTTGGAGATGCCAGAATCATGGGATACCTGCTAAGGAAAGCAGCAGACTGGGTGTGGAACTGGCCCAAGATAGAGAAGAGTGTTGCAGTGTAGCTGAAAGTTTTCCTGTGTCCCACCCATCAACAAAGCTGGAAGGAATTGGAGATCTGAAGAGCACTTTGGTGTCAAACATGGAGATGCAGAATTTGGATTGCCCTGCTAGTTTTGGTCAGTATTTCTTCACTATGCTCCCTTTCCTACCTCTTGGAATAGTAATGTATATTCTGTGCCATTATATGTTGGAAGTGTGATCTGCTTTTTTATTTTGATCTTTATAGGTGATTACAGTTAGGAGATTGCATGAATCTCAGAAGAGACTTTGAATTTGGACTTTTAAGCAGTGTTGAGACTGTGATAGACTACGGGGACTTTTGAAGTTGGACTCAATGCATTTTTGCACTATGGTATAGCCACAGGGCTATGGGAGCCAGGGAGTGGAATGTGGTGGTTTGAATAAAAATGGCCCCCATAGTCTCGTATATTTGAATACTTGGTCGTTAGGGAATAGTGCTACTTGACAGGGATTAGGAGATGCGGCCTTGTTGGAGTAAGTGTGGCCTTGTTGAAGGAAGTATGTCACTGGGGTGGGTTTTGGGGTTTCAAATGCTCAAGTTAGGCCTGGTGTCTCTCTCTTTCTGCTGTCTATGGATCCAGATGTAGAATTCTCAGCTGCTTCTTCAGCACCGTGTTTGCCTGTGTGCCACCATGTCCTGCCATGATGATAATGGACTAAACCTCTGAAACCATAAACAAGCCCAATTAAATGCTTTCCTTTATAAGAGTTGCTGAGGCCATGGTGTCTCTTCACAGCAACAGAACACTGACTAAAACAACAGGTTATATTTAGGAATACATATGTATATGCAAATACATATTTGCATGCAGTAACAGTTGCTAAGAACGGGGGCTGTGAATTTGAAGGAGAGTTGGGAGGGGTATACGGGAAGCTTTGGGAGGAGGAAAGGGAAGAGAGAAATGTAATTAAAGAATTAAAGTACAATCTCAAAAAGAAACAAAGAAAGAAACAAAGACCAAAAATTGAAAAACAAAATGATGAAAAGGGGCAATGAGTAGCACATATGCAAAGAAGAGAGGGAATTCACCCCTTCCTCTCAGGCTGCGCCGATTCACACCCCTATCATCATCATCATCATCCTCTCTCTCTCTCTTTCTCTCTCTCTCTCTCTCTCTCTCTCTCTCTCTCTCTCTCTCTCTCTGCCTTCATTAGGCATGCACCTTTACCCTCTGCTGTATCAGATTTCTCACTGGAAACATAATAGAATTTTCAAGTGAGAATGATTCAGAGCTAGACTAGATGTGACATAGTGTGATATGAAGATACGGTCACAGGCAGTGACTAGAAACTCTAAGACACTGTCCTTTTTTAATTTTTTATTGCTATGGTAAGTCATCATGACCAAGGCAACTCATAAAAGAAAGCATTTAATTTGGTACTCATAGTTTAAGAGGGTTAGAGTCAACGACCATCATAGCAGGGAGTATGGTAGCAGGCAGGCAGGCTGGCAGGCTGGCAGGCAGGCAGGTAGCAGGCAGCAGACACAGGCAGGCAGGCAGGCAGGCAGGCAGGCAGCAGGCAGGCAGCAGGCAGCAGACACAGGCAGGCAGGCAGGCAGGCAGCAGGCAGCAGACAGCAGGCAGGCAGCAGGTAGGCAGGCAGCAGGCAGGCAGCAGGCAGCAGGCAGGCAGGCGGCAGGCAGGCAGCAGGTAGGCAGGCAGCAGGCAGGCAGGTGGCAGCAGGCAGACAGCAGGCAGCAGGTAGGCAGACAGCAGGCAGCAGGCAGCAGGCAGCAGGCAGCAGGCAGGCAGCAGGCAGGCAGGCAGCAGGCAGGCAGGTAGGCAGACAGCAGGCA
>CABHPR010125452.1:12162-22513 GCA_902168415.1 Peromyscus melanophrys
CAGTGGGTTTAGTTTCTCTTCTCCATTGTTGGAAATTCCTGATTCATCTTAAGCCTAAGAAAGGTTTCTTATCCTTGACTGACCCCAGTTTTCAATTCCTACATCGCAGAGCATAGACTCTGGGAGGCAACCCACATTCATGACACTCATAGGGAAGAAAAGAACCAGGGCAGAGGGTTTGACTAACTGTTAGGATGTATGACCACAGCCTTGAATGGCTCATTGCTCCTTAAGAAGAACCATACTTGGATGTGTCTTCCCCCTAACCTGACTTCCTTTCATTCATTTATTCAACAAATACTTTTTTAACCCAAGACTATTGGTCAACAAAGAAAAGCCTGACATTTGGATGGGCACTGCAGACAGAGGTAATAAGCAAAGCAGGTATGGTCATAAAGCTTACAGTCCAAAGGAGAACCAGTAATAAATAATAAACTACCATAAAAATAACCATTCGAGTGAATAAAAATCTGATAAGACCTATTAATAAATGTTCCAGAGACAGAGCTGAGCAAAGGGATCTGACAGCTTGAGGACTCAGAAAACACTGGTCTAAGGAAAGTGTGTCAAAAGGATTGGCCAAGAGAAAGATAGAAGGAAAAGGAGAAAACAGCCTGAATGGACTGCCCAAGGCAGGGAAAACTACGGAACAAGGTAACTAGAAGAAATCCACTTTGGCTGGCAAGTCGTGAGAAAGGCAAATAATGTTGTGATCTATGGGTAGGGAGGTGGACATGTTAGGTCCAAAAGAAACCCCAGGACAAGTGTCTAGCTGTGGTGTCTATGAGCATACCAAAGCACATGCTGGTCTCTCGGTTCTCCCAGCAAGTGCCTGTTACAGAGTCCCATGCTGGCATCCTGGCTCTTCTTAGCTCTTCTCACCCTGCGCCCTCCCCTAAACTTCTCCAGCCCGTGAGCTCTGCTTTCCTCCCCCCAGCTTCTGACTTCCTATACAACCCTGCCATTTTGGCCATTAGCTCTCTTGGCTCTCTTTGCCCTCTCCTCTCTTTGTGTTGAATCCCACTCAACCTGTTGAATGGTTCTGAAGCGGGGAGTGTGGAATTGGGAAATGATAGCTATGAAATAGAGATGTAGACGAAAGAAAAAAAAAAGACAGACACAGGATAGATTCGGGAGGATTCTGGGTCAATACTGGAGACCCTGAGTTTATTACTCATAGCCTTTATGTACCTAGAAGCAAGGGGGACAAGAAGACTTCCCCTTTTCAAGGACATCACGGTTCAAGTTACAAAGTATAGTGAAGTGTAAACACCTCCTTAGTACTCAAGACCTTAGTACTCAGTGACCACGCCTTATGGCAAAGTATCCTGTAAATAGGCCTTGAAGTATAAGACACCTGGTAACCATGCCTTTGGCCAAAACATCCTGTTATGCAGCCTTGCAGTGGGGAAACATGTTCAGACTCTCTGACCTCGAGTCAGAACAAAAACAAGCCGCAAGCTGGGGTCTCTGTGGGCCCCCACATCTTTGTTTTCAGCTCTCTCTTGGTCCACTTGCGTCTCTCTCTCTTGCCCCCCTCTCTCTCTTCTCTTCCTCTCTCTTTCTCCCCCTCTCTCTCTCCTCTCCAGCCTGGTTCAGTCTACTGACCATGTTTAGTCTACTGCTTTCTCTCCCTGCTCTGACTCTTCCAGATGCCTCTGGCTGTACTCTCCCTGATATCAACAATAAAAACCTCCTCAGCCAGACCTTGGGGAGGCTGTGTCCTCATTTTCATTCAGGCAGAAGGCTGATCACATAGACCTTGTGAGTCACATGATGATTTGATACATGTGAAGAGCATGTTGTCTGACTTGCATTCACTCTAATTGCAGGGAGTTTGGGTTGGGCAAGCTGTGATGCAGAGAAATAGGCAGGTTATCTGAGTGATCCAAGAAAATGTGGTCTGGCAGCCTTGTCTTGTTTTCCTATAACGGACTTGGCAAGAAATGGACATTTTAAAGAGGCATGCATGAGGTTATCATTTCCTAATTATTGAAGGCAATAGCAATCACACCCTTCTCTGCCAGTCCATACTACATTCCAAATCATGTTACCACACAAAAGCTCCACTTCTCCAAAAAAGTCTCTTGCTCTAGAAGATTTCCTCTGCTGAATCTAACTACTGATGACTCCATTCCTCCTGGCTTCATCCCAAGACCACCTGAGCCTTTTTCTGCTGCTCCCTTCTGGGCCTATGGCCCAGTCCCTATGGCCTCCTTCCTCTCAAAGCTGCAGTGGAAAGAGCTCCTTCCCCTCTCCCCTCTCCCTCCTCTTCCTTGCCTCAGTGCCCAGGGGCCTTGAAGATGAACCAGCTGGCTGAAGAGCCAGGGCAACTCTTTTTTTCTGCAGGAGATGGCAGGAAGGCTACCTGCCTGCTGGGTGTAACTTTCCTTCCCAGCCAGAGTCCCAGCTGTGATCAGACACCAGCTCCAGCTTCTGAATGCCTATGCTATGCTCAGGCTCTCCTTCTCTGTCTCCTCGGACCCAGCTCTGATGCACTGGTACAGGGTAGCTCCTTGCTCCGCTGCAAGCTAGGGAGTTCCCTTCAGCTGCTTCCTCTGGAGAGCTTCTCTGTAAAATGTCCGTGTTTCTCTCTTCTCCCATCCTATTTCCCCAAGCCTGGTGCTGACACTGGTCACTCCCCATCTTCTGCATGTGCTCTGTATAGCTAAGAAGAAAGAAAGAAAATAACAACGAACTTCTATTGCTCCCCCCATGGATATGTACCACTAGTCACTGTTTTTTGCAGTGGAGAAATGCCATCATGTCTCAACCTTCAGTATCCCTTCCTAGACAGACCTTTTTGAACATACATTTTTGAGATACTGTTATATCATTTCCCCCTTTCCTTCCCTCCCCCCAACCCTTTCCATGTCCCCCCATCTTGCTTTCACTCAAATTCATGGCCTCTTTTTCTTTAATTGTTGTGGTACACACATATGTATTATCTGTATATATGTGTGTGTTCATAAATATATAAATATAACCTGCTCACTGTGTGTATATTCATAAATATGTAAATACAACTTGTATAGTCCATATTATGTTGTTTGTATAGTGTTTTCAGGGCTTATCTGGTATTGGAAAATGAATTGTTGTGTTCTTCCCCAGGGAAGATAATTGCTCCTGTTCTCAGCATTCCTTAGTTGCCTGTAGTTCTTTGTCTAGGGCTCAGGCCTTGTGAGCTTTCCCCTTCCCCATTAACATGTCTGTTGCTGGTGTCCTTGTTCAGCTCATGTTTAGGCAACCATGTTGGTGAGACTTCACGGGTGTAGCTCCTCTGGTATATCTAGGAGACACAATCTCACAAGTTTCCTGTTCCTCTGACTCTTTCAATCTTCACACCCCCTCTTCTACAGTGAATGCTGAACGTTAGCTGCAGGAGTTGTATTGTAGATGAATCGGTTGGGACTGGACTCCACAATTCTGCATTTTGATGAGTTGCAGTTTTCTGTATTGGTTTCCATCTTACTAAATGAGTAGTGAGAACTACACTAATCTGTAGGAATAAGGATAAATATTTAAAATGAAATTAGGGAGTTTTTGCTGATTTAGTAAAGTGTTGGTTGTGTGTTTTCCTCCAAGATCCTCACTAGCCCCAGATAGCTGGCTAGGTTTCTAGTACCAGATATGACTTCCCTCTTGTTGAACAGGTCTTAAGTCCAATCGGGAAGCTATTGTTTACCACCAAGGTATGTATGTCACCATTTCATTCTCTGGTCATTGTGTGGTTCAGAAGCACCATAGATTGGTAGAACTATTGGTTGTTTCCCTCCTTTAGAAGCCTACATGGTACCTTCTGGCTCCATATAAGCTAGTCCTCAGAAAGGAAGCTTTCAGGTCAGATCTAACTCCAGTCTTCTGGGTCCTGTGTCCAAAGTGCACAGTGTCTTCAGCAATAGTGAGTTACCTTCTTCCTCTGGGGGGTAAGGGTGGGGTGTCAACCAAGGGCAATAGCATGCTGTGGAACAATCCTTTTCTACACTATGAATATGTATTACTCTCACTGGTTAATAAAAAGCTGCATGCTGGTAGCTGGGTAGGAAGTTAGGCAGGAAAGCCAAACTGAGAATGACAGAAGAAGAAAGGCAGAGTCAGGAAAGATGCCAGCCAGCTGCCCAGGAATCAAGACATGCTAGAGGACAGGTAAAGCTATGAGCAATACATAGCAATACGTGGCAATATATAGACTAATAGAAATGGGATTATTTAAATGTTAGAATTATCTAGTAACAAGCCTGAGCTACTGGCTGAGCATTTACAAATAATACTAAGTCTCTGTGTGGTAATTTGGAAGCAGCTACTGGGATGGGGAGCAGGTGGTTGGGACAGAAAAACTCTGCCTACAGTAGCTATTGTCTATAATGTTTGGGAGTGTCTTGGACAACCCCGAGCAACAATTCAAAAGAGGGCATAACATGCCTGGAGTTGGGGTTTTGTAAGTTACTCTATAGTATAGCTCTGGGGTAGCATTGTCAGCCCAGATGAGAAAATTTTCATTTGCACTATATATAGATATGCATGTGCATACTTACTTGTATTATAGAAATTTTAAGTAGTTAATAGTATGATTCCTTATGACTTTTTAAAGCATCCTTACTGTTTCTTTACCCTCCTCCTCCCTTCTTCCATATTTATCTCCCTCCCCCGCCCCCCTACCTATCTAAAGCCACCCCCCAATTTTTCCCTCTTCCCCCTTTAGACCACCTGGATACTGATAGTCCTCTCTCTATCATTCCCTACAATGGCCCCCTTTTGCTTTGCTGATTTCTGAAGTCAGTCCAGATTATATACTCACATCAAAGACTTGGAGCTATCAACCTCAGGGAAGAGATAAGATTCAGCATTTGTCTTTCTGGACCTGGGTTACCTCACTCAGTATGGCCTTTTCTAGTTCCATCTGTTTACATGCAGATCTCACTAGAAAATAGGAAGACATTGCATGCTTATAAATTGGTAAACATAATAGTATGAAAATGACCATCCTACCAAAAGCCATATATAGATTCAATGTAATCCCAATCAAAATCCCCATTTCATTCTTCACAGAAATTTAAAAAAAAAAAACAACAAAAACACAAAACCAAAACTATTATTCTAAAATTCATATGAAACTGCAAAAGACCCCCAAATAGCCAAAACAACCCTGTGCAAAAAGTACTGGAGGAATTACCATTCCAGACGGGTTATATTACAGAGCCATAGTAATAAAAACAATATGGTACCGGCACAAAAACAGACATGCAGGCAAATGGAACAAAATTGAAGACCCAAACATGAGTACATGTGACTTCAGTCATTTCATATTTGACAAAGATGCCCAAAACATAAGCTGGAGAAAAGACAGCATCTTCAACAAATGGTGCTGGGAAAACTGGATGTCAACATGTAGAAGAATGAAGCTAGGTTTGTATCGATTAACTCGCACAAAAACTAACTCCAAATAAATCAAAGACTTAATATGAAACTTTGAAACACTGAAACTGCTAGAAGAAAACATAGGAAACATGATACAGATATAGGAAAGGACTTTCTGAATAGGACTCCATTTGCCCAAGAATTAAGGCTTACAATTGACAGGTGGAACTTTATAAAATTCAAAAGCTTCTGCACAGCTAAAGAAGCAATCAATTGATTGAAGAGGAAGGCCACAGAATGGGAGTGAATCTTCGCTAACTATTCATCTAACGGAAGAATAATGTCCAGGGTTCATAAAGAAAAACAAAGAGTCAAAAACACAAATGAGCCGGATGGTGATGGTGCACGCCTTTAATCCCAGCACTCAGGAGGCAGAGACAGGTGGATTTTTGTGAGCTCGAGTCCAGCCTGGTCTACAAAGTGAGATCTAGGACAGGCTCCAAAGCTACACAGAGAAACCCTGTCTCAAACACACACACACACACACACACACACACACACACACACACACACACACATGACCCACTCAAAACACGGGCTTGGGATCTAAAGAGAGTTCTCATGAGAAGAAAAGTGGCTAAAAAATATCTCAAAAAATGTTTGTCATTTCTAGCAATTAGGGAAATGCAAAACAAAGTAACTTTGAGATTTCATCTTACCCCAGATGGCATAGCAAAAGTCAAACCAATGACAAATGCTGGAGGGGATGTGGGGAAAGGTAGGACTGTGAACCGATCTGGTCACTCTGGAAAACAGTTTGGAGAATCCTCCAAAAGCTAAAACTTACCATGTGACCCAGCTATATCACTGCTTGGCATATGCCCAAAGGACACAACGTCCTCCTCCATTTTCCATTGAAAAGCAAAATTCTCACTTGGATATGTCTCATAATTTTTTTCTTGAGACCTCTTCTTTTTCTATCCCTCATGCTTAAGGCTATATTAAAATATACTATTCTAACTAGTCCAAAAATTTATTTCAGTGTTGAAGTCATAAATCTAAGTTTGGCCTAGGTGAAAGTCCCTAAAATCTTAGAAAAACTCCTTAGTCTGCTAAAGGTGGTCACATGCAGGTATGTCCCTGTCTTCTCATTTCTAACATTTCTGGAGGCCCATGTTGAGATCCATCTTGAAGCATCATTGGTGAGATTCCCTTGGCTAGTCTAGCCTGCTGAGTATGGTTTGCATGGAACCTTGGGTTACTTTCCTTCTGTTTTTCTGGCCTAAGACCCATTAAGTATTTAGTAAGTATCATTGACATCCAAAATAGAAATCCCCTAGATTCAGCCATACTCTGTTCCTGGGTCAGATGGAACAGTATAGGACTTTCCCAAGGGACAGCAGAAGCACTGGTTCCCCCAGATGTCATAAGCCAATCTCTTGCATCTAAAGAAAGCTGGAGACACAATGGAGAACTACATCACCATAGCAGCACATTAGGACTAACTGCCTCTGTACTTCCTGTTAACCAGAAGTCTTAACCATCTCTTTCTCTCTGCTTCTCTGTTGCCCTGCCTGTCTCCTCTGCTTTTTGTAAAGCTAAGAGCTTAGACAAGGGGAGACTACTGATCACTGACTCCTATGATGCAACTTTTAAGGTCTAAATAGATCAATTTATATTCCATGTGTTCTCACTTTATGAGAGGTTTTCTTTAAAAAAACAAAACAAAACAAAACAAAATAACAACAAAAAAAAACAACTATTGTGTGTATCTGTGTCATTAAACTTTTACACCGGACAGAAGCATTTCTGATCAAAGGGCCTCCAGGAATAACCAAGGGAAGAAGTCGCCACACGATTATTGGTGATGACTAGATGATAGGTAAATGGCTACATGGGACAGGCCTGTATTGCCTCACCCAAGATAAGAAGCAGGCCAGCTCCAAAAAGGGAACTCTACTCCAGACTGACACTGGACTGGGAGAAGAACCCTGATTCAAAAAACTATACTTTTATTTCTTTCTTTTCCTTTCCTTTATCTTTCAGATATAAAAGATACATTTTAGCCTCACCACAAATTAAAAGAGTAAACAAAGAAACAGACAAACAGTAAGTAGCACTGAGAATGTTTTCATCAGTAAAGACATCTCCCCTCAGCTACTTAACTCATAGAAAGAAAAATGATATTGCCTTATGTCTACATGACAAATTTTGCCTTTTGATCATTTACACCACTAAGTCTTTTTCATGCCTTACAGAGATGGGAATTTACACTTCTCATCTTTTTATTTTTCTGGGTGCATTTAGATTTAATGTAATTGTGTCATGTGTGTATATGACCATTTTTTCATGTGTTGTTTATACCAAAATAAATATGTCACAAATTGTGAAATATTAATTTTTCTTACTTGTTGATGGGTTTTCAATAATGTTTATGGAAATGGCTTAAAAAAACAAGGACTTTTAAATAAAATAACTAAAAATTAAGAATGTTAATCTTTCTTAATGGATAAAGAAAATCAAATGATTTCATCAAAGAAGAGATTTAAAATAACTTCACATCAAAGACTCTGTTTTGCCGGGCGGTGGTGGCGCACACCTTTAATCCCAGCACTCGGGAGGCAGAGGCAGGCGGATCTCTGTGAGTTCGAGGCCAGCCTGGTCTCCAAAGCGAGTTCCAGGAAAGGCGCAAAGCTACACAGAGAAACCCTGTCTCAAAAAACCAAAAAAAAAAAAAAAAAAGACTCTGTTTTGACTGAAGGCAAAGGACTGCATCAGGTGCCCCTGACTGAAGGCTGTACTGTAAAATTCAAGGAGATTGTCTTAGTCAGTGTTCTATTGCTGAGAAGAGACACCATGACCATGGCAACTCTCATAAAGAAAACATTTAATTCGGGAGCTCACTTATAGTTTCAGAGGTTCAGTCCATTATCATCATGGCGGTGCACAGGCAGACATGGTGCTGGCTACATCTTGGCTTGCTGGAAACAGGAAGTCAACTGAGACACTGGGCAGTATCCTGAGCATAGGGAACCCCAAAGCCCACCCCCACAGTGACACACTTCCTCTAACAAGGCCACACCCACTCTGACAAAGCCACACCTCCTCATAGTGCCACTCCCTATGAGACTATGGGGGCCAATTACATTCAAACTCCCACAGAGATGAATATTTAGATCTCCTTTCTCTCATCCGTCATGTGCCAGCTTCATCTGAGAACACATCCATGTGGACTTCAATACTGCTGAATGATCCTCATCTTCAACCTCATTGACAAGCGGGTACCCCGAGTACCTGAGCACTTTCTCACTTTTTGTTTCTTTTATAATTAGATTCTTTAATGGTTTATTATATTTAAAGTTTTACTCAGTATATTCCTAAACGGCAAAATAATGACAATCTTGATTTTAATGGTTACAAATGAAAATATATATATATATATATATATATATATATTTTTTTTTTTTTTTGGTTTTTTGAGACAGGGTTTCTCTGTGTAGCTTTGCGCCTTTCCTGGAACTCACTTGGTAGCCCAGGCTGGCCTTGAACTCACAGAGATCCGCCTGGCTCTGCCTCCCGAGTGCTGGGATTAAAGGCGTGCGCCACCACCGCCCGGCTACAAATGAAAATATTACTTCCTTTTATTAATCATGTTTTATTATGACTGTTTGTTTACCCCAAGTCCCTACCTTACTTATAATTAATTTGACTATATTATATTCATGTCTAAGAGATTCAAATGTATTTATTCACTGTCTGTAAAAAAAATTTTTCTCATTATTCAATATAATTTGAATCCAATTTTTAAAGTGATAAAAGCTTATTTTTTAAATCTTCTAGAAGAAATTCCATTTATAGGATATCTATATTTTAAATTCAAGCTCTTAGAGTCAAAACAAATAAACATTTTTGTATTAAGACAAAAAAATCTATATATACAGTAACTGGATCCAATCAATTAGATTACAATGTTTCTATTGATGTTAAAAATGTTAAGATACAAAAAATAAACACTGTGACTATAACTTGAACTCAATATACCAGAGCTGGGGCTACCCAAAGATTAGTGTTAATTCTTCCTAACCAAATTACACCAAACCAGCCGTCTCTAAGAACAGCACTCCTGATGTTTCACACCTTAAGTGCTGATGTTTCTCGATTAAATGAGCATTGAGATTTCCTAGAATACAATTCCCAGCATTAAAGAACAGTTAAGCAATATTTGTATTTTGCTAATAAAAAAGAAATGGACAATACTACAGTGACTCCTTCCAGAATACATTTCCATTTCTAACCATTAAAATAAAAAATAAGATTTGGCTCATCCTCCATGACCTATAAAATTCTCACTTCTGACAAGATCTCACCTCTTGTTCCTATCACTGTTATTAATATTTGATAAAACTTAAAAGATAATCATGTTTCTTAAAAAATTAAAGAAATACTAACTATATTGTTATCTAATTTCTTCTGTAACATGGCTCTCCATTGACTTTTCCAAACTAAACCTTTTTTTTTTCTTTTTCTTGAGACAAGGTCTTTATATGTAGTCCTGGCTAGAATTTAACTCACTGTGTAGACCAGGCTGGCCTCAAAAATCACAGAGATCCTCCTACCTCAACCTCCTGAGTGTTAGGATTAAAGGCATACACTGTACCTGGTCTCCAAACTAAATCTTGGATGATATCAATACAATAAAATAGATCAAGTCAGTAACCACTGGTAAGAATCACGGAAATTTAGATATTAGATACCATTGTTCTTAACATTTGGAGCTAGCTGCTTCACATGAGGCTACAGCTATGAAATTAAGAGAGACAAAAGAGAAAAATTGAAAGCTAAGAGGTCTGTTCACTCCAACTACAGTTGAGCTCATTCATAAAATACAAAAACTGCAAATACAGGGAGAAACACATAATCAATATAGCTTTGCATTTTTATTTTATTTTATTTATTTATTTATTTATTTATTTATTTATTTATTTATTTATTT
>CABHPR010125453.1:0-19139 GCA_902168415.1 Peromyscus melanophrys
AAAAAAAAAGAAAAAAATCTATGTTATTAAAACATTTTAAATGCCATATTTTGTAGATCTCTGAAGGGTTTGAAGATGACCTGTCTATCTAAAATATATATCTGCTTGACCTTGAAGACATAGCTAATATGACTACAAGTTTGATAGGTGGGACACAGGAAAACTTTCAGCGACAAATGTGGAAAAAAATTCTATTTGAGGAAGTCAACTATCGTATATATTGTGAGTAGAGATCTAAATACCAGCTCGTTTAACTGTTGCATTCTTATTTTCTAATAGTTAGAAATAGTATTTTGGATGCTGGATGTTGGCTTAAAACTAGGAACTATGCAGACAAGATTGAAATATATGTGCTTTGAGGTATTGCTTAAATGAAGATATCTCCCCCCCCCCCATGTTAGTTTGAATAAGCATTTTATCAGACAGATGCCTTTCTAAAAGGGACCAAATGTATACTATTTACCAATATACAGCAAAGGATTGTTGTCCCTGGTAAAACAATCAACAGAGAACTGATTGAGGGTTTTCTCAGCTCAATACATTTGACTCTATGACAGGTTTTGAACTCTGACCTCAGAAAAGCATAAGGCATGTTAACAGGCTGGATCAGCCAAATCTCACCCTTCTGATCTTATTAGCAAACCTTCCGGATTTAAATTCTGACCTCCTATAATTATTGACACATATTTAATTCACCTTTTCATTCCCAGCAAAGCCTAGCGCAGCTGCTATGGCACATGTAAATACATCACTGTTGCCCGCACGGGCTGATTGGCATTCATGCTTGAGTGTCTTTTTTATTTTCTCCTTGGCTGCTGGGAGTAGCCTGAATGGCACAGAAGCTAAAGAGCTTCATCTATTAGGCATGACAGATTTGTATTCAGCAGCAAACGCCTGACCTTGCTCAACTCTCATCCATTCCCATCATCCTCTCACCAGATGAAAGAGTCTGCTTCACTCCTGCTTCCTGGCTGTTTCCTTGGCAACAATAACTGGGCACGTCTGAGGGAATAAGTAACGGAAGAATTTGTTGGTAGTGGGATTAAGGAGCTTTTATTTTTTTCTAAAGTTACCATTCACAGAATTACATGTGAAGGATGCTTAACATAAGAGTTAAGATATAAAACCAGAGTTATAATAATTTCTTCGTTAACCTGTTGTCCTTAGCAGTGATATTTACAGCTTTCCCCAAGTTAGCCTGAGACCACAGTATTTAAACTCTTAGAATCCATTTAAGTTTTAGGATGAAAGCAGATTAGGTTTGTAATAAAACTTGGATTGCTTTAGATTTTGAATTCATAGAAAAAAGAAGTGACATGCTACCGTCTCCCAACTGGTAGGAAGGAATTCTTGACAATATATCTAATATCTGATATATATGAAGATAATGTGCAGATATTAAGAATATATAAATAAAAGAATTATACATAGGAGGTCATCAACCTCCATGCTTCAGGATTCTTCACTTTTGGCCCCAATTTATGAAAAGTTCATACACATTCTTGCATTATTTTTTTGACAATGCATCAAAAGATTGTCAAAAGAATCAGAATCCCTGTAGAATTCTTAAACCTGCAGCAAACTCCAGAGCATCAGCTGAAGGTAGGCTCATAAATTCTTCAGGAAAACTTTGTTGGAATGTTACAAATAGATTTGGATTACTATAGGAGAATATAAACAGGAGAGAGGCACAGTACAGGAAGTGCCAACAGAGAGACCATGGAAATGTGTTCTGGACTTCTCCTGTAAGCCAATCATTATCCATTAATTTTGCTTTAGGCTAAAAGAAATATTAAATGATTTATAATTGTTAATTTTTTATTGCTCTGATATTATTTTTAGCCTTGTAATTTAGTAAGGCCACGAAACATTTGGGTGTATTTAAGTAGGTCTAATAAATAAGTGTAGTAAAAATGGAGTAATATTAATGTAGATAATTTACTCTAGATCTCTAATAAATGAATGCTTAGCATCACTAGCAATATGATTTTGCAATGTAATTTCTACAAATGATGAGAGTGCATTTAACTTTTGTTATAAGAATCATAATTACAGTTGGCCATAGAATTAACCATAGCTTATTTACCTATTTTCCAATTAAAACACAGATACTTCCACTCACATGGCCCTGAATAGTATGACTCTGCTTTGCAGTCTTTCTATAAAGGTTAAATACAGATTTATTCTATTTGTTATGGCCCATGATCATTTTAAGAGATGTGTTTGACCATAAAATAAAGTCTGAAGGAGGTAATTACCACTAGGGGCCATGTCAAAGTGTAGAGAACACTGCTCCCAAGTCTCCTGAAAGACATGCAGGCTGAACTGTTTGTTTCCCCAAGAGAATTCCCTGTCTGTCACAGTAAAAGCCATCCTCTTTGTTGAGACAGTAGCAAAGAAAATCATTTTCAATAGCACTTTTGAGTTGTTCTAAGAAAAATTAAACGAGACTACATATGATTTTAATTACTGCTATAATATATTACTGCTGATTTAGTGACAAACCAACATAGATATTTGCCTTAAAACCTGATTTTCATGAGTCTGAAGTGGGTTTAAGTTGGTTAAGGTTAATGGGTCAGTACATGATCCCTCGTATACTTTCCATCTAATGCTTGCTTACCTGCTTTCTGATAGCAATGCTCCTGCTTCCTTTCAAAGGACCGAGAGACAAACAAAGTTTCTAAATGTGTGCAGAGTATGTACTCAATCAATATTTTTCAAACCAACAGGTTTTTAGTGAATACATAGAAATATACAAGAAAGAATATTATAAGACTGAACAAGGGTTTGACTTGTAATTATGGCAGATATATGGCTCTCAAGTAGATATTTAGAGAAAATGCAAGATATCGCTTCTAGTTGAATGGAATATGGGATGGACATGAGGCTTCCAGTTTTCAGCTGGCTAATTTGTTGTGTTACATCTAGATTTATTTTATTTGAGAAACTCAAAATTATGCAGTGTTGAAGAAGAAAACATAGAGGCTCTAATGTGTGTCCAATGGAAATCAAAGAGATGTAGCAAAGGGCATTAGTATATACTGGAGTTTATACAATTATAATGCATCCAGAGCCTTTAACAAAGTTCTATTGAACTAGATGCCAACAGAGGACTGGGGACAGGAGGAAGAGAGTGAGTGGGAACAAGAGAGGAATGAGAGAGAATATAAATAAAAGGAGTATTGGCAGAGAGCCCAAGCAATTGTTTAAAAATCAGCTTGTGGTTTATGATTTGAGGATGATTATTATGATCCATCCCTATGATACCATTGTACCATTGTTGCTATAATTACAGTGCTAAAATATCACTACTTTATTATGAAGTAAAATATATCAATATTCATGTTGACACACCCTACCCCAAATATATTCTTAAAAAGTTTTAATATAAATATTATGAGTAGGAATAATATAAAGATGAATAAAGAGAAGACAGCTTGGAGGGAAATTCAAAGCCCAAAGTGGGATTTTAAGAATATGAAGATGAGCCAAAACAGAAAGGTGCTAAGTGTTGAAGGAATGAAAACCAAATATAACACTAACAGAGTTGCTTGCTACATTGGTATGTTTATGAACTTGTGGATAGTTTAATAAATGTAATTTCAGGTTCAGTCTGCTGGGGATCTATAAAAACCATTGGATTTAAATGTATACATTTCCTGTGTTCTGTCTTCTCCATTCTATGTGCATCCACAAGTGTGAAATGAAACGGGTATTGTTAATGTGCAAAGGAAGGTGATCACTTCTATGTTGTCACTTTATGTCCTACACACACACACAGGTCATGTTCTACTCTAATGGGACTACAATCTGGTTCTTCTATAAAGGTTTTCTCTATTAACCTTAATGTATTATGATCACTTTATTAAAATAAGTTTGCCTACTATATATAGCATGCTTCCTTTTTAAAATAATATTTATCTGTAAGGAGCTCAAATTTTAATTGGTTAGATACAAGAATACTAACAAAATAGAGAAACCAGATTGAACTCAGACATCTATGATTTTGATGTAATTTTAAAGGCTTGGAATAAATCTGTCTCAGTTATGATGCTATACTAGACTGTTCTGTCAGCGAAAACAAAATTCTACAGACCGGTTGTCTGAATTAGGGCTTCTATTGCTGTGATAAAACACCACAACCAAAGTGACTTGGGACAGAAAAGGTATATTTTACCTTACAACTGTCAGGTCACACTCCATCACTGAGGAAGACAGAGCAGGAACTCAAGGTAGAAATCTGGAGGCAGGAACTGAAGTAGAGCTCATGGAGGAATGCTGCTTCCTGTCTTTCTCTCTATGGCTTGTTTAGCTTGCTTTCTTATAGCACCCATGAGAGAAACAGCACTAGTGCCAGGTGGCTGGACTCTCCCACACCAATCACTGATGTAGAAAAATGTCCCACAGACTTGCCTACAGGCAACCTTATGGAGGAATTTTCATAAGTGAACTTTCCTCTTTTCAGATGACCTCGGCTTACATAAAAAAATATGTAAAAATATATAAACTAAAGTTGACAAAAGCCAAATCAATAAAAGGACACTGTGTGAGCTAAGAAAACAAAATAAAACAACAACAACAAAAGATCCATTTTGCAGAAGACCCAGTTTCAGTCCCCAGAACCTACATGGTGGCTCATGCCATATCTTATAGGTCCATGGATCTGGTGCCCTCTTCTGGTCTCTGTAGACACCAGGCAGAAACACACACACACAAAATAAAAACAAATCTTCTTAAAAGAAATCCCAGACACTAATTTTTCTCACAGTTTGAAGAGTAGAATTCTCAGATTAATGTGTTGCCAAATTTAATTTCTAATAACAACTCTGTTCCTGGCTTGTGTATGGCCATCTTCTCTCCTTCCCACAGTATCTTGACAGGACCATTCTTCTGTCTTTATGTGGTGAAGCAGAAAGAGGGGGAGGAAGGACAGGGGTAGGAAGGGGGTAGAGGAGAGAGAGAGAGGGAAATAAATACAAACTGCAGCTGTCTCATGGTCACATACCTAGTGGTTACTTCATATCTTGATAAGCTCTTGTCTAATATCCAATATTAATAATGTTCATTTGTCATGGTAATTCTGCAATAAAATGGCTAATCGAAATGGGCACACTCAACTCTAAGAGAGCAACATGGCTACCTTTCTTATCATATCAGACACATTATCCACAGGAAACATTGTTTGATTTATTTTCTTACTTAATGCATTGCATCTGATTCAGACCCCACTGATAGAGATGTACCAACCAATCCCTTCGATCTCTCTCCTTCATCATTCTTCTGCATGACTCAAACAGGTTAGAGTGGTTCCCTGTTGGTCCCGATAGCAATGTGGTTTTGATTTACTGGTAAGATACTATGGGAATAAACTAAATAAGGGAGTTACAGCAATAATCTGCCTTCATAGTGTCAATATACCTCAACTGAAGGTTGATTCTGCACACTAAGCTATATGGCATACCTGTTTCTTGGAGTGGTTTTGGAGGATATCCACATTTCTATCTCTACCTGATAGTGTGTTTAGCATATCAGGGAAGGCGATCCAGCCACCAAACAAAGGGAGTTAGTAGATACCTACTAAAAGAGATGGTTACACGAATCTGTAGGGGCTGAGACATGACATAAAAGAAGCAGAGTGAGAGGCATGATTAGGTTTAAATTGTCAGATCTTCTTAGGGCCTTTTTTAACAGTGATGCTGAATGATTATGAAGCCTGTAAAAAGTGTGTAAGATGTTCTTCCCTAAATAATTCTCTGGAGTGCTAGTCACACACTAGCTTACTGGGAACAGTGAGCACACAAGTATTTGTTCAAAATATTTTATTTCCCATATGGCTCCTTATCCAAGAAAATATGGAGGACAACTCATTTTTTTCTGACACCTTTGCTGTCCTTTGTTCCATAGCATCCTCCCAGGATGTGCATAAAATGCCGAGTCTTGATTCAGAGACACAGTTCAGATGGCATTAAGGTCCCAGTGATTCCCTAGGAAAAGTAACAGTGAAACTACCGCTGGGTTATTCTTGTAAACGTGTTGACATTGATTTCTCGCCTCTTGGCATGTAGAAGTCCCAAGTGCCCCCACTGACCCATTACCTGAGCCTGTAATTACTCCAGGAGCTGGGAATGAAAAGGGCATATCTCTTCCTCTTTCAGGAAATGACAAGCTCAGGATATAAGCAGGCCCTGCATTAAGGTAAATCTCTCAGGAGAGCATAAAGACTCCCAAGCCTTGACTCCTGCATCCTTCCATCAATAGAGGCCAAGCTCATTACCACCAACAACTTCAGAAAGATGCAGAGTTGATACATGACTCAGAAATGGCTTAATCATACAGACAGATCCTAATCTGCACTTTGCAAATAGACAAAAAAATATAACTCATATAACTAGGTACCTTCCTTCCTACAGAGAACCATGGTTTAGTGGGTGCTTTTCTACTTCATTGCAAATGATAATAAAATTCCATAATGCCCTTGAAAGTGGCCCGCTGTTCATAAGCCATTTGTAGGAACATTGTTATTTTTCAAAGCTTTTTGAAATCAAGTGAGTGGATCCATGTATTTTCATTCCTCAGATACCCAACAGTTAGATTGTCTCATTCCTTGAAAACCACTTTGGAGTTGCTCCATACTGAATTGTATTAAATATAAAACTACTGCCTAAAATTCTGAACTGTGTGTTTGTAGCTTAATAGCCAAGCTATTTGGGAGTGAGCTTTATTTCCTCCACCAGACAGCCTGCTTAGCTGGGTTTTGAAGTTAATTATTGTGCACTGAAATCTAAAGGTCAGACCGTGTCTATTTTCGGGGCTTGTTCAACACCATGGGCATATGGGCACCATATAAATCCCTTATGTGCTGACCCAACTAATAACTTCTCTGTGCACCCTAACCTATTTCCTGTCCCAGAGTTTTTGATGCTGTAGGGTCTTTAGAATGTATTATTATGGAGCATGTGACCCATGGACTTCCATGGAGACCTCCTGAAGGCTTTAACATCTTAAAGCATAAAGACTGCCTTTCTGCAATATGTCCCTAAATTATCTAAGCATTTTGCAAATTGCCTGAATTATTCCATTTTATCTTTACTACCCAAGGGGAAAATTAAACTTCAGAACGAATTTTGAAAAACATATAATACTTCGGGTTACTTACTTAGGAATGTTTAGCTCACAGTTAGTAAAATTTCTTTTTATCCATTTATTTGTTCACTTCCTCCACTCACTTGTGTATTCATTCATTCTGTGATTTTTGTATTGAGCGATACTGCGGGCATACCACCATGCTACATTCCATGAGATATAAAAAAGCAAGAGACAGATCAGCTACAGTAATTACATTCTAATCTGAAAACGAAATCCAGGGCCAGTTTCCATCGGTGAGAGGGGGAGCGTGGTGCACAAGCTGTTCTACTCATGGTGGCAAACACTTGAAGAGGTTTCAGAGGATTCAGGGTAGAATAGATTAGCACCATGATATGAGAATTTAGTGTATATAAAACTGTGATTTGTGTTTGTGTAGGGTATACATCTTTTCTTTCATATGTTCCCCAATATTCTATTAAATTAAGGTAAGTTATGATGGCCTTGGTGCTGGAGAGATGGCTTAGAGTTTAAGAGCTTTTGGCACATTATCATGAGGGCCTTAGTTCATCTCCCAGCAACTGCATAAGAAGATAGAATTCTGAGATTGCATGCAATACAAGCTCCAAGGGATCCAACAAGATCCTCTGGCCTTTGTACCACATAGATACAAGACATGTATAACTACACATGTGTACATAAACCACAGACAAATACATGCACGCACACACACATGCATTTATTATTTATTTATTTATGTGACTGAATGAAAATAAGAAGCTATTGTTTACTGTTAATTATACACTGTAATATACTGTTAATTACTCTGACTTCAAATGCTCAGGAAGGATCTAACTTATACTTAAATACATATATTTGCAATTGGTGGATTGTACCTTAAAGGGTGGTCATTTTATCCCTACTCTAAATTCCTCGAAGCTCTCATAAGTCATACACATGACATGGCAAGTTCCTTTGTGATGGTCATCTGATCTGTTTTCTACCAACCAGCATATTCTATTTCTGTAAGGCTCTGTCCTATTTTTTTTTTAAAGATTATCTAATTTTATTTGCATGTGCCTGCATTTCTGGTGACCAGAAGAAGCTGTTAGATCTCCTGAACCTAAAGTTATAAGTGGTTGTGAGACACCTGATGTGGTGCTGGGAACCAAACTTAGTTGACAAGTGCAATCCATGCAAATAATCACCGAGCCGTGCTTCTAATCCCTATAAAGCTTTTCGTAATCTGAGAAATGGAAGTGTTTATCGGTGTTTTTGTTTGTTTGTTTTTAAATGTAGCCGTTTGTTCCCTATTCAGTCTCTGACAGCCTGAGCTCTCATATGTTTCTGTCCTGTAGCTGAATTGTTCCCTGCTCAGTCTCTGACAACCGAGGCTCTCATACGTTTCTGTCCTGTAACTGAATTGAAGAATTGGTTCTACTGTGAGCAACTTAGGAAAGTCTTCTTCTGTATATTGCGAACACAGTGTGAGGCATTCTTTCACATTCTTCACACCTCTTCATGACCTTAGATCGGTGTCCAAACAGAAGCAGAGGCAGTAGAGACGTGTACAACCTTAGCCTGGCTTGCTTGACTTGGTCACTATTATTTTATGTGACTATGTCACTTCTGTGTTTTGATCACCACTCAAATATCACTTAGAGACAGCCAATAGTGCTCTTAACAGGTGAGTTGGTTTTTCCCTTTCTTTCTGTGGAGCTTTCTGACCACTGGGCTTATAGGGCTAAGCCTCAAGGGAGATGTCTTACTTATAGCTGCTTAAACTACATTCTCAGCTAAGGACAGGTAACTTCTCTTCTGATCTTACGGTCATCAAAGTGCAGGGTTGAATGTCTTGCTTTCTTCCATGGCCTGATTTTTGCTTGCTCATGGGATGTACTCACTAATATGTCCGTTGCTGCCAGTGCATAAATAGCATTCAATTGCAAGTAGAAACTGGACACATTATTTTCTCCAGGTCTACAACATGCCTTTGCTTACCTTAAAAATCCATTCAGAGGGCATTGGCTCAGAGTCATGTCTATTAAAGTTTGGCCATATTGTATACATAATGTACGATTTGAGGGGAAAAATTACTCTTGGACTTCTAATTAATGATCAGCAAGTAAATATTTAAAAATATATGGTAAACCTCAATATGAATATTCAAGAAAAATCCTGCACCCCTAATAAAGGATCACAATCATCATAAACCAGTAGGAATCATAGAGACATACTGAAGGACAGCCACAGTCATTTCACCTGCTGCCTACTTATACAATTGACTTTGGAAGTCCCATTCCCTTTCTACCTTATGGGTCCTTATATTGGGCTCGGGATACTTTGGAGTTTCAAAAGAAAATGTCAAACAATGATGTGTAACCATGCATATTTAAATTACTATTCTAGATATAGAAAAATGGAATTGATATCCTTTATATCTGTAATTACTTCACACTTCTACCCAGGAAACATGAAGGACTGCATTTGTGTTTGTGCATGACAGAGACGGGGGAGAATGATTCTTTAAATAGCTTATATTAATGTCAATCAGTCCCCTTCGTTAAAAAAAATCACCTGTTTAGAAAGTATCCCCAGTGGCTAGACAATCTGGTAGGAAACTGAGGCATTCACAGGTAGCCAGGCATGACCTCCCTGAGGTCATGTATTCATGCTTACTAGAGACTTTCTGTCTCTTGGTATCTTAAGTTTAAAACTGTACGTATTTGTGAGAGATCATGATTACAGATAGACTTAGAAATAATAATTCATATGACAACAATGGTTGATTTTTCTCTTTTATTTACACTCAAAATGTTTACTATATGGATTTATTTTGGCTTTTGTTTCTATATTTTATCTGGTTGCTTGTTTATATTAATCTCACTGTTCTTTATCATTTCTTATCTATTTGTATTTTTCTCCTCAAACAGATAATCACTATAGGAGTAATGCATTAAAACAAAATAAATTTACTTTAATCCAAGTGTAAAACTCAAGGAATTTTCATAAATTTAAAAATTTCAAATTCATAGCAGGAGCCTTTTGTCTTTTGTTTATTTGTTTCCTTTTATCACTTTTTCTAATTGAAATAAAAGACTTACTTAGAAAACTACACACACACACACACACACACACACACACACACACACATACACACACACTCTACCACCACCATCACCACCCTATTCATTAAGCTACTTAATGTCTTCTCACATAACTTCTTTGGGTGAAGAAGCAGAGCATCTCACATTCTCTGAGGATCTTATCCAGGACTTTCCCAATCTCTTACTTATTGCCCACCAAAGCAACACACCTATCGAGGCTAGAGTAGAAACATTACTTTCATTTGATTTGTTTCTGAGGTCTGTACAGGTGGAATCATACAATATGCGTTGTTTGGGTATCAGTGTTGTGTGTAGCCGTAGTTTGCTTTTATTACTACTTAATGTTCATGGTATTGCTGTTACTCTGATTCACATATTCTATGATCAGTATGTGTATTATTTCCATCTTATGAAAACTATGCTGACATGAATATATTTAACACATCTTTCTTGAGTAAAAGGCACCTACCTTTATCATGGGCTTGTACACAGTATGGAGCTGTACATTATTAACTTCACTATAATGTCAGCTTGACATCAAAGGACTTATGTTAGTTTATATCCCCACTTAGTATTTATAAGGTTTGCCATCATTCTATATTCTTTCAAACATTTTCACTTTAAGAAAGTCTTAGGTGTGGGTATAGTTATCTGTTGTGGTATGGATACAAAATGTACCTGGAAGACTCCTGTGTCGAAGGCCTGGGCCTTAGCTGATTGTCTTTTATGAAGCAGCTCTCAGAGAATAAGAGACTATGGAGTTATCAGCTCTAAATGGAATAGCTCTATCACATCCGCCTGCAAGGTGCAGGGACCATTAAATGAGAGCGGGTAGAAAGACTGTAAAAGTCATAGATAGTGGGCCTATATAAGGAAACAGTATTGGTCTGACATGACAGGGCCACAGCAAACATGAATTCATGGTGGCTGTGACTGCATGAATAAGACCTGCACAAGATCAAGCCAAAAAAAAGTTCTTAATTGATGAGGGAAGGGCTCACGAAAGCCCATTCCTAGCTGAGAAACTATTGGTAATCGATGTCTGCTAGATGAGAGAGAGACTGTTTTCTCCAGGAACGCAGCCCTTGAGAAGGTACTTATGTGACATTATATGGTCCTATCTACTACCATGCTCATACAAGCAGTACGAGGTAGGTTTTAAAAAAATAGAGATGACATGGTTGAAGAGGAACAGAAGAGGGTTCAGTGTAGGGGAAGAACTGGAAGTAATATATTGGAGGGGGTTTCATCAAAACACATTATATGCATGTATGACATTCTCAAACAGTAAAAATCAATTAAGCATGGTGAGAGGAAGTACAACAGTACTGACTTCTTATAGGGATTGATACATCAATAAACTCATAGCTGAATGGACTGTTAGAAGCTACAGTCCCATCACAGGAAGGGCACTAGGGACGCACCTTTGAAGATTGCATTTGGCTCCTATTCCATATACTAGCCATTCTAATTCCTGATTGTCATGAGGCAAGAGCCCTTGCTTTGATATACCCCTTTCACCATGATCTTCCACCTTATGTAAGGCCTAGAAACAGGGGAACCAAACGAGCATGGAGAGACTCTTCTGCAACTGGATTCAAGCATGTTTTCTTTTCCTCTATAAAGTTATTTTTCTGTGGCTTTTGTGATGAGAGAAAAGTGACAAATATAGTGTGAATCTGTTGTTCCAATATGTATTCCATTGCTATATAATAAGCGTTACCATTTTTGTACACTCATGCACACACACACACACACACACACACACACACACCAAAAAAAACAACTTATCCTCTGTGACATGCATGCTCAGGCATCTTGTGTATGCCTGCACTGAGCAGCTGTCTTTTTGCATTGCTTCTGTTATCAATCTGGAGGACAGGGTTTCACTGAATATCCCTGTGCTTCATAATACCTATTGTTTCACTATTCCAATGTTTTGCCTATTTTCTAATATTCTCAGTGTTGTGGTATTGAATAATTAAGTATTCTAGAATTGAATGATTATTAAATCAGCTTTACCTCTTTAAATAATACTTTATAATTTTGTACATGGAAGTCTCATGGCTCTTGCATTGGATATATACTGGGATTTCTGGAATTCCTCTAGCCTTCTCTGTCTCTCTCTCTCTGTGTGTTTTTCTTTCTCCCATTCTCTTTCTTTCTGCCTTATTAGACATACTGTGCCACCCCAGAGAACAGCAGCTTTCAACCTTAAGCAATTGTATTTCTTGGAGACTTGATAAAACATATGATTCATTCATTCTTCTTTGAGAGTTTCATTCATGTATGCAATGAATATGACTATATCCACTTCCCATTTCCTTTCTGTAACTCCTGATGAATCACCCCTTCCAACCTTCCAAACATATTCCTCTCCAAATTTCATGCTATCTTTTTTTTAAAAAAAATTATTTTTAATCTGCTAAGTCGAATTACCACACCCAAGAGAGTCCTATGGGACTGTAACATGAAGAAGTCAGCGATGATACTAAAAACCTGTAATGCACCAGATATCACTCTACAGTGAGAATTTGTAGCCCCAAATGTTCACCGTGCTGAAGTCAACTAGTCAAGTCCTCTCTTGTTAATGTTGTACAGGAATGGCTACAGTGGGTGTCTTCACCCTGTTTGGTTATGCAGCATAGGAAAAGCACCTATCATTTACTCAAGCATGTTGAAGCATCCTGTAGGCATTTGGTAAATAATGTTTGTCCATTATGGTATCATAAGCACTCAGATGTTTTTAGCAAGACATTTTTAATTTTTTGTCTATTAGATTTTCCTAGAGCTTCTGCATGAGAAGGTGTGTTGGCTTTTCCATAACAGGAAGTAACACTATTGTTTTATATATGTGTGTATTTTTGTTAACTTATTTCTCAAAAAAACATTAAGAAAACCATCACTGGAGTTTTATTATACTTTTTAATAGGAAATAGTGGATATTTCATTATAATTTATTAGAAGTGTTAGTATACTTAACAAGATATATGCTATTTCATTCTTGAGTGGAATTTTGAGCCATTTCCCTTTAACTCATATATTCATAATTCTAAGAAAGTTCAATGTAAACAGAAGGGATAGTAACCTTCATTCCATTTGTACAATAGGAAAAGAATAATTAATTGATCAGAAAGAAATTATGGAAAAGAGGGAGATGACTGTAGTCCCAGCTTTTCAGTTGAAGTAATAAAAGCTCATTAATTATCATATCAATATCATCAATAGTCAGGTGTATTGACAGACATGCAAAACATATAATTGCCATTTTCTCTTTCTCTGTGCTGTATGAATACATGGAAAAGTGCTTGTTTACCTTAGAAGTAAGTTGAAGGTTAAATGAAATCAGATAACATATCCATCAGCAAGTTTTCAATCTTTGGGCACTTTTCTATCACATAAGGTAAAGGAAATAAGAATTTTGCTGTTTTGATCTAGAATTGAGAGTAAGATTGAAACCAGCCAGTTAATGTAACTGTTAGGAAGCCAACAATTCAAGGTTCCAAGTTGAGGTTTGGCTTCCCTTGGCTACCCCTGAACTGCAGCAACAACCCAAAGAAAAATGTCCACGCTGATATCTATGATTTTCTCAAATCTGAGGTTGTCGGTTTGTCTGTCTACAATAACAAAGGTGGTTAAGTTATTCTAAAATGGGCAGAAAAGCTTTTTATTTCATTCATTTTGTGTTCTGAGCGCTTGTATCTACAGAATAAATCTACGCCCAATTCCTAAATGTTCTCTGCCAACCCTTGGAATTAACTGCATAACTGCATATGCATTAGAACCTGGAAAGATAATGAATCAGAAAAGAAACAAGAAAATGGGAACTCAGATAACGCCAGGCACTGCAGACAACTGGTTTGATGTTTTTGCAATCCGCAGTTGCAGTTGCTGAGAATTCTTTTGAATGCTTCATTGTCTCACTGATCTAGCAGGAAATGAGAGTTGTGTTAAGGGGAAAAGAAGAAAACACACATTTTCATTGTGCCCTGAACACTGCTTTGATTGGGTGTTAGTGATTGCTTTTTGCTGCTGTTTTTAACCTGCAAGCTCTCCGAAGCCACCACACAGAAAAACAAATATATCCAATAAATAAGTGAAAACTTGTCTCACATCTAGGAGGTGTTATATTAAAGGTATATTTGAAATATTATAGAACATAAGGAGACTGCTGAGTGGAAGAAAGAAAACATATATTTGTATTATTAGCTGCTTTTTTTACAGCAAAAGGAAAAAATTGGTATAGTATTAAAATCCCCACAAGTGACATTTATTGTGTGTTTACTCAGCTAATGAGTATTTATTCTTTGCTCCCCTCATTAAATTCTAATACTACTATGGTTACAAAGGTTCTGTTTAATAATTGAAGAAAAGTTTAGACTGCTGAAGTAATTCTGTATTTACTCAGATACTAAGTGGCAAGCTTGCAGTTTGAAGTCAGATGCAGCTTTTCCATCAGCACCCAACATTATATCAGGTGCTAGTGACCCTGAGGTATCCACACAGGGGTATTTGGAATGTGTAATGGATTTAAGAGTGAATTCATAAGCCTTGAGGTATCAGAGAAGCTGCAAGAGGGGAACTAGAGACTCTGGAAGGGCATCCTTCAAATAAATGTCTTTCTCTTCCCATGAGAGACCTTACAGGGACAGGATTCCCTATGGATGACATTCATACCCAAAAGACCATTGACAAAGAAGTTACAATAAGGCCACAGACTTCAGAGATGTCCTCTGTTCTCTAGGAATCTTTTTTTTTTTTGTTTCTTAGCGTCTAAGGATAATCACTGTGCACATAATTTGTCACTATTACTGATAGGGCTTGCTATTTCATCTCAAAACTGAACACAGAAGATTGACTTACACTTTAAAATCGCTCTTTAAAAAAAGAACAACCCTTTTCACTGGGATTCTTGCTCATGACTGATTCATAGGATCAATAATATGCAGGACCAGTATCATGAGAGGTTTTCTTTTAAATGAGTTTCCAGGGCTCCAATGATTCAAAAAAATCCCATTAAGAGATATGTTAAAAATTAAAACTGAACCCAACATATAATACATTTCTGAATGCCTATTTGAAAACAATGTAAAGAGAAGTTTAAAGAAGCTGATGTATATTTTATTGTTGTTGAAATATTTATGTGAGATAAAAATTCAGTGGGTTGGAATCTTTTATTCTTAGACAGCTCAGTAAATAAGCTACAGAACATAGAAGGTTTGTTTGTACATAGTTAGATATAACTTATTAACTCAATTCCAATACCAATGAGGGCTCCAGGGTGATTTAATGCTGGACATGACAATTTATAAAACCTCTATTTGCCCTCATTCACGTTCCTTTTGGAAATCTCCTAGGCTTACTTCTAAATAATGGTTTCCATTAGCCCTGATCCACATTTCCTCCAAACAAGATTTTATTTTTCTTTTCTTCTTTCTTTATTTTGCATTTATTTTGTAAAAGAATTATTGAGACATCACTTGCCTACCATGGACTCAGTTATTCCTTATGAAAGGTAGAAGTTGACTATATAATTAATGAGGTATAGATTATACATTAAATCAAATGCTTTTCCTTTTTTAATTTTATTTTTTCTTTTATTGGTGTACATGGAAGAGTATGTATGTGGTATACGTATATTTGTGGTGGGACACACCCATATGTGTCCTGGAGCCATGGAACAAGTTTGGATGTCCTGCCCTATGATTTTCTGTTTCATTCTTTTGAGACAGACTCTCACTATATCTAGTGAAACTTGTAGCCAACAAGACCATTCAAGACTTGTTGCCACTCCAACCTTTCAGGGGTTACAGGTCCTAGCTTGGCTTTGTCTAGTTTTTATGTGAGTGTTATAGATTCGAACTTGGGTCTCTGTACCTGTTTAGCAAGTACTCTTACACAATGAACAACCTCTCCAGAACCTAAACCCTTTATTTATTTATTCTTATGAAAAAAAATTCATTCCATTTAGAAATAGTTGATGCACTTCTTGTCTTAATAGTAAATTAATAGTAAATCCATACTGTTCAATTAATTTAAACTGAGAGCTTTTTTATCTATTATTATATTCCATTATTTATTGGATGACCTGCACATACTACAATGCACAGGTAAAGGTTAGAGGAAAATTTGTTTGAGTCAAGATGGTTCTTCTATCTTTGTCGATCTCAGGGATTGATCCCAAGTTGTTAAAATTGGTGGCAAGTACATTTACCTCTGAGCCATCTTGATAACCTGTTATCATTCATTTTATAACTGATAATGTTTTGAGTGCCACTGCTTCATTTTCTGTCACATGGATTCTGTGTCTGTTAATTTTCCTTTGGGTTGAGAATATGCCTGAGACAACAAATTTGTAATTGTGTACTTTTTCCTGGGAAGATTCTGACAGTTTGGATTGACCATTTTGCTTTTGGATTTCTACTGTGGCAGAACATTGTGATGGGGAATAAAATCTAAGATAGAGCTGCTCATAAACTGGTAGCTAGACAGCAAAGGGAGAGAAGAAGGTGTCACATTCTCAGGAGCTCCTTTACAGGGATTATCTTAGTCACTATTCTATTGCTGTGAAGAGACACCACAACCAAGGCAATTATTGTAAGAAAGAGCCTTTAATTGGTGGCTTGCTTGTAGTTTCAGAGGTTAAGTCCATTATCTTCATGGTGGAAAGCATGGCAGCATGTAGGCAGGTGCTGGAGCTGTAGGTGACAACTACACCCAGGTCTATAAGCAATGAAATGGTCTCTGGGCCTGGCATGGTATTTTGCAGCCACAAAGCCCACCCCAGTCCACCCCAGTGACACGCTTCCTCCAAAAAAGGCCACATCTTCTAATCCTTTCAAATAGTGCCACTCCCAGATGATGCAGAATTCAAATATATGAGCCTATGGGAGCCATTCTTATTCAAAGCACCACAGGCGTTCCTCCAGAAACTTGGCTGACTTCCTTATGAGTCCTAACTCTTAACATTTCTACCACCTCGGATAGCACAGGCAGTTGACCAAGGCACTAGAAAAAGAGACTTTGAGGACATATAAGTTCTAAACCATGACTGCTTGAAGCTAAGTCTTATCAGTAACGTTTTGATTACATCTTAATTTTTCACTATTTCATACATGAGTACTTTATATCATACCAACTCCTATTGTGTCCCCTAAACTCCCTCTCAAATTCATGAATTCTTCTTTATTATTGCTATATATATAATATATATTATAATATAATATATATTATATTATATATACTATATATATAATATATACTATATATTATATATATATATAGTAACCAACCATAATTAATGCATCTGTAGCACAACTCTTCTACATAAGCCTCAGGAAACAGTGGAAAAAAGGAAGCCAGAACCAGAGGCTCAGCATGTGGATTGTGAGATAACATCTTCTGATTGTAGTTTTACTGTATTGGAGTCACACACCCCTCCTTTGCTTTAATCATCTGGATTCCCTGAAGCTCTTACTTTCTCTAAATTTCAAACAATAGTTACCAATGTTTTCCTCCCTTGATAGCTGAAATTATACACATAAAGACATTATAAATTATTAAGGCGTGCAGAATGATCAAATAGCCCTCTGGAAAGCTGTTTCTCATGACCCTCTATATTCATAGCTTGTGGATAATATACTCATGTTAAATGACACCCCACCAAATTGTTGTTCATGATACCAGGTAATGCAATTTATATTAACTTGTGCTTTCTCTGTAAGTTTCACACATTGTTATTATCCACAATCTTTGTTGTTGTTGCTGTTGTTAATAACATAAGAGTTAATATCACATATAGTTTATTTTTAAATATGTGGCTTTTGCTTATAGTATTCATAAGGAAAGAGGCAGCTTGCCACACGGTGGAGTACACTCTCTAGAGACCCAAAACTTTTATATACTAGCAAAATCAAGACAGAAAGTAAGTCTGTTTATGAAGAAAATTCCAAAGGTGTTTCTCTTCTGACTTAGCTTCAGCATATTTTAAAGCTGGTGTGCCACTGGCAAAACAGTTTTGATGTTGTTTGTGAGGAGGAGAAGCTACAGTGAACAGTCATGTTGTATACAGCACATACCAGGCCAATGTGCCCACAGGAGAACCAGCAGAATACATAATTTTGCAAACTGGTGTGGCAGATGATTTACATGCGGATCAGATGCACCGGGCTGAATTGCTTTCACACAGAACTGCTCAGGATTTCAAGTAATTTGAAGGACCAGGCCAGAACTATAGATTTCTGGGCACCCCCTCTCTCCTTGATTACGTTTATGGTTGGATTCACAAATTTATAGAAAAAAATACAGATGAAGAAATTTTTACACTCTTGATGAGAGAAATGCATCCAAATGCAATTATTATTTTGAACTTTGTAAGCATGTCCCATTGCCATCAATGTAAGCCCAGGGACCATTACAATTTCTAGCCTGAAAGTCAGGCTCCTGTGCAAAATTGTATCTTAAGTGCCTCTTTTCTAGAGGACAGTAACATTTTCCCTCTATTGTTCTTTTTTTCTTATTTAAAAAATGCTTGATATTCATTAGTTAGGCACTGACTTGAAGAAAGTAGAATTTTGAGAAAAAAAGAGGAACTCATATTTGTGAATTTATCAAAATGAGTAATTATCAAATGTTGTCAAATGAGTAATTTGTGGTTGGGCTTCATAGAGTAAACTGGCTCACAGTTGCAAATAAATGGTGATTTTCTGACCTGTGCAGGATGAGCTGAAATCGTTATATTTTAACAGAGGACTAATATAACAATTAATAGATAAAATAAAATTGAAACACAACATTTGCATTTGCACAGTGATATCTAAGATATTTTCACCTCTACTTGGCTATTAGGTGTTCTCAAAAGGTTTTTCATTTTTTATCCAAATATAGAAGCTGATGTAAGGGATGTGTGTGTGTGTGTGTGTGTGTGTGTGTGTGTGTGTGTGTGTG
>CABHPR010125455.1:0-26422 GCA_902168415.1 Peromyscus melanophrys
GATGTAAGAACTAGATAGCTAGAAGCCTGAGCCATTAGGCCAAACAGTTTAAATAATATAAGCATCTGTATGTTTATTTTACAAGTGGGCTAAGGGACTTCTGGGGTTTGGTGGGACCCGGAAAGAAAACTCTCCAGCTACAGGTCTGAGAGAAAAGATATTGACTATCTAACAAAATGATATCAACTAGAACCTAGGACCCTCTAAAGTTTGTCTTCAGTGGAGATTAAAATGTTGAGAGGTAAACAGGGTGCTCCATGGTTTGAAGAAATCATTCTTTTGGCATGTACCACTCCTTCCTATGATAGTTCTGAGAATGTGGCCAGTTGATACCTGTACTTGTATTGCATGACTTGGGAAAATTTTCCAACTGATAAAATTGCCATAGGGATAGGGAATAATTATTTAAAGACACCCCTTCTAGCAAATGCAAACATTCCAAGTGATGTATTGCTTTTTCATAAGATCTTTTTATACATGGGTCGTGGCAGAAGGGGGGAAGATACTATGCAAGCCAGCCGTTCTACCCAGACATTTGATTGGCAGGTATAAACAACCCATGTTCACGTCTTCTGTGACATCTGTAGTCATAGCTAACAGAACCACAGCTCACTACCTTAACCGCAGTGATAAACAAGTTCAAGCAAACATTCTGGAGTAATGGAATTTCCAACCGTGTCCTGTGACTTCAACCCATCCTGAAAATTATTGCAGTGTCTTCTTCTGAGAAATGTAGGTAATCCGCATGACTGCTCTGCAGGGCAGCTCTCAAGAGCAGGTACCCGACAGGAGTGATTCTAAGGCCTGCTCCGTGCCAAAACCTGTCCTTACCCTAAGATTCCACTTTCATTAGTCTATGTTAAGGTGTGGAAAGAGAGATGAGAAGAGGAAGGACAACAGGACAAAGAGGATGATGATGAAGGATGGAAATGCACCATCAACTTCCCAAGCAATCAACTGTAGCCGGGTGACAATCCTCGAATGGCATTTGAAGAATGTCCCAAAAACTTTAACTGGGTACAACATTCAACAACTTTCCCTGAAAAGCATCACAGGGGGCCAGAGAGATGCCTCAGCAGACAAAGGGTTCAGCCACACTGGCTCTGCAAACCTCAGTAGTCAAGTTCAATCCCCAGAACCCACATAATGGTTACATGGTTCCAGTGGCATACATCTGTAATGCCAGAGCTCCTACAGCAAGATAGAAGGTGGAGACAGACCTGCCAAGAAACTCATTGGCCAGCTAGCCTGGAGTCCGCAGAGTGGCAAGAATGAGAGAGACCCTGCTGTTTCAACAAGACGGAAGGAAAGAACCTACTCCTGAAAGTTGCCCTCTGACCTCCACATACATGCAGTGACACATAGGCATAAGCATACACGTACATGTGAAACACACACACACACACACACACACACACACACACACACACACACACAATTCATAGATAAACACCATTGAACCGGACATGGCAGTGATGTATGTCATCCCAACCCTTGGTAGATGAAGGGGGATCACAAGTTCAAGTTCATCCTCAGCAACATAG
The DNA here is from genome assembly GCA_902168415.1 of Peromyscus melanophrys. Taxonomy (NCBI): domain Eukaryota; kingdom Metazoa; phylum Chordata; class Mammalia; order Rodentia; family Cricetidae; genus Peromyscus; species Peromyscus melanophrys. The sequence goes on from CABHPR010125455.1 coordinate 1,545, forward strand.
TGTTTGCAAGGTCAGCCTGGATAAGCGAGATCCTGTTTTTAAATAAAGAAACTCATCCTGTGATGCAAATGTCATGTTCTACACGAGTCCCAGCAATCCAGCAGCCAAATTTGACATTCACCTTTTCCTTTCCTGATAAATAGCTAACAATTGCTCTAAAGACATGAGAAAGAAAGATATACACATTGAATGATTGAGGTCAATGACATGTGCCCAAATTAAAGTGACATAGATGATGGGATAAACTTTATACTGCTGAGGTCATATACCACGATTTATTTTTAAATCATTGCTCTTCCTTTGAGCAGCCTGAAGTCGTCTGTAAGAAAACTGCTTCCTACCCGCTTGAACCAGAGACACCCACAAAACCATGCAAATAAAGAGATTCAAAGCTTCGTGTTCACTCTAAGAACACCCACAAAATTGCTCAGGCCATCCATCTGAAAGATGTCATTCTAAAGTGAGTTGGCAGGTGTCTGGCTGCATTCCTGCTTAATAGTAGACTGAACACAGGCCATATAGCCAAAAGCAAGTATTAAATTTTTGCTATATATGCTTAAAATGCAGTCATGCTGGCCTTAAGGGTTTGGATGTAGCTTTTCTAGGTTCTGAACACACATAGATCTGGGTAAACAAACACCCAGGAATTGCTGTTGTACAAACAGAGCACAGGTTATGGCTGGAACACAGGCCCTGAAAGATACTGAGATGATCTGCACTAAAAGTGAATAATTTGTTCCTAAACTAGAGGGGATGTTGCACAGAAGCAAAAGATATCACAGAAAAAAGTAAAGAAATAAAAACTTCTAGTACAGGAATAAATTCTTTTTTTGTTTGTTTGTTTTTTTGTTTTGTTTTGTTTTGTTTTTTGTTTTTGGAGACAGGCTTTCTCTGTGTAGCTTTGTGCCTTTCCTAGAACTCACTCTGTAGCCCATGCCGGCCTCAAACTTTCAGAGATCCGCCTGCCTCTGCCTCTCAAGTGCTGGGATTAAAGGTGTGTGCCACCACCGCCCGGCCAGGAATAAATTCTTAAACATTTTCATCATCTAGTATAATTTATAGAACTCAATAAATATTTGCTAAGTGAAGAAATGAACATGTAAATGAATAAATGAGGTGGTTTCTTCAGAACTTTTTTCTAACAAACTACTGTCAAAGACTGGCATATAGGAGGAGATATTTTCACTTGAAAAATAAGTCTTAGATAGCTGCTCATGGATGAGGTCACTGCAGTGGAACTGTCATGAGGAAACCTGAACCTCATCTTCGAAGGGTTGGTGAAATAACCCTTGTATTTTCAGTTAAGTCTCTCAAGCACTAGCCTACATTGCCACCATCACTTGGACCTCAACACTGATCTCCTTCAAGCTTGTGACTTGAACGATGAACAAGTTACTCTGAAACAAACATTTCCAGTTTTGAAGATGCAGCAAAAAAGCTTTCCTCTTCTAGCACACCTGCTTTAGAGCTAATGACTGCTCAATATAAACCAAAGGAGAAAAGACAAGAGATACAGCTCTATCTACCTGGGTCAACCAGAGGGCCAGAGAGATGAATGGGCTGACCACCCCCATACTGGCTTGCATTCTTCAAAATAACATTCCACGGTTGCTGTAGAACCTGGGTCAAGGAAATTTCATTACTGTCTTTATTATTCTTTAACATTTTTTTCTGATCACCTAGCAACTACCACGGTAAGTACCTTCAAACTTGAAAGGATAAATATTGCAAATGTGTAGGCTGAATTCCCCCAATTTGTGTATCCTGAGCTTAAATTGGTCATTTACATTTTTCACTTTTTAAGGAAAAATAAACAAAACTACAAAGAGGAGATACTAAAAAAAAATTTCATGCTGTAGACTTTAAAAGCTTCTCAAGGTGAGAAGCCAAAAGTCCCCTTCAGCAACAAATAACAGAATTATTAGACAATATAATTAATATGCATTAACTGTTACTTATGAAACAAAGCAATACATCTAAGGAATGCAATTATATGCAAGTTAAAGCATGCATATTAAAAAGTATGCATATTAATGAGTAAGAAACCTCACAAAGTTATGTTAAATATATACCAAAAAATCTTGTTTGTTTTTTTTCCTTCAAAATTGTACTTGGATAGTGAGACCAATGGGAAGTTCTCAATTAATTGCTGCATTTATAATAAAGGAGTATTTAAATTGCAGTGACTATGTAAACTTTCCACGAGACCCTGCTAATAAAACCTAATCTCTTCCTCATTTGAAAAGGGCTGGCATGCTCTCTGGCCCTATATGCAAAAACCATGAACATTTTAGACTCATATAACCCCTTCCACATTAATAACCAATTATGCTCCAAATGGCATTTTAAGCCTAACATTGATTTATTGTTTTCTTTACTACAGCAGCAAGTGGCAGCCTGTCAGGAGTTGCACAGGAGCCGCACGGGTGAAGCTTGCCTCTGGGATATGGGAAGAAAACATCAGAGCTTCTATGTCTGTTTATTTATTAGCAAAGCCACACAAAAATTAGCTTTAGTGATATGTAACAAAGATGCCACTGGTCCCTTCTCCAGTCTGTATGTCATCTATGAACAAGATAGGAGATTGGTATACATGGAAAAAAATGGGAGGAGGCAACAGTGGAGTACCCCTTTAATTGCTTTTATTGTGTGGCAAAGTACTGTGGTATAGAATTGTTGACCACAGGACTTAGTATTATCCAAACTTGTGGTGACATTTTATTTGTATGTTAATAAATAAAGTTTACCTGGAGATCAGAGGTCATAGCCAGCCGTAAACAGAAGTCTGGCAGTGGTAGCACATGCCCTTAATCCGATCACATGGCAGGCAGAGTCTCTGTGTGTTCAAGGACACAGCCAAGCGTGGTGACATGAGCCCTTAATCCCAGTACCCACCATAGAGACCTGGAGGTCTGTATAGATAGGCAGTGACGAGGAAGTCGTGTGGCTGGGCTTAGAGCCAATGAGAAGGCAGAGCAGCAAGGCAATAAAGGCACAGGTTAGACAGGAAGAAGCTGGTTCAGTTCTCTTGGGAAGCAACGGCAGATTGGTGAGCTAAGGTTAGTTGGTGGCTATCACTATTGCTCTGATCTCTACGGGTTGCACCCCAGTATTTGGCTCTGTGTTTCTTATTTAATGAGACTGTTTAGAAATTCGCCTACACAAACTAATCCCACAAAATGAAAAACAAATCCTTATTAAAACAAACCAGCTTGGCTATATAAATTATTAGTATAGAATAATAATTAGTGATTATGTAAATATGTGCACAGTAAAAAGATAGAGCCATTGCCTCCACTCCTATAGTTTGTTGTTGTTCATTTTGTAGTACTGGGGATTGATTGTAGGGCCTCATATGTGCTACACAAGTTCTCTACCACAGAGCTGTATCCCTCACCCCCTACAATGAGGTCTTTAGCATCCATGAACAAGTCTAACAAAAAGGCAAAAGTAAAAAATTAGTCTTACTAAACACAAGTAAACACCCACCATCATGAGTGACAAAGATCACCTTGAGTACACAGACTTGAGTACACTGCCTTGAGATATTATGTACTGATACACTGTGCCATAATTAGCCAGGCCTTTTAAAAATGTTTATCTTACAACCTACTCTTCTCTCTATATATTGTGTCATGGACAATCTGTATTAGATCGGTAATATATGCATATAACTAATAGTGAGCATGTACCAGGCCTCAATATACAAGCCGAATTGCCCAATATCCAGCCTTTCCAACATCACCTGCAGGAGTGAGCCCAAAAGCTCTAAAAAGACTGCAACGCTCGCCTCCTTAGAACTTTGGAGACAATCAAGAGTAATGTCACCAAGCCCCTCACCATCAGAAGAAACCTGAAGGTCGTGGGCTGTTCCTCATCAGTGGTGTTCCACTTTGCATATGCATTAATCTCACCTTATCTTCCCAAATTCAGAATGCATGACGTTATGCCCTCTGCAAGTGTTCAGATTCCTCATGTTCCACTTCCTCCTAAACACTGCCTTTAGCTTTGATTCTAAGAACTCTTCTCCTCCAGTCCCTTCAAAGGACAGCTAATCTCTCCCCTGCATTCTAACCATTATTGTCTTGTCCTCATTATTCTGGAACATGGTTTTACTTTGTCTGCGGTCTCCCTTCAGATATCCAGAAAAACAACTCATGCCATAGTATCAAGGCACCGCAATTAACATCAGTCTCTGTAATATCTACAAGATTCTAGTGATTGTGTCACCATTACCTGCCCTTCCCAATTCATCATACCTGAATCTCCCAAAATTCTTAAGCTTCCGATCCTTAAACTCTTACCCTTCAACAGGCTTCCCCTCCAGCTACTTACAGTGATCTGTTATCTCCTCACTACCAATAACAAAACTCCTCCATGACCTCAGCTTCAGTTTATAGACAGCTGTTTAATATCTCTTCCCTCAACCCGCCACCATCCTCAGAGCAATCAATAAAAGACTCCACATGTATACACACCGTAGGTGGCATCTTACAGCTCATGCACACAGCATTGGGCATAAGCTCAGCTCTTATCAAACTCAACTCTTGCATTACACACTAACTTCTTGCTTGCTCTCCTCAGTGAACCATTAGGCACATTTTTCTACTTTTTGGGTCATTTTCGTCAGTATCAAATATGATGCTGTCTCTCCCAGAAGTTATTACATATTTGAAAACCCCAAGAGAATCAAATGGAACAAAAAAAAAACAGTAAAAACAATATGAGAATTCAGAAATTTAACAGGGTATATGTCATAAAGAAAGCAAGATTCTTTCCATATAAAATCTTATATAATAAAAGACACCATTTATACTAGCTAAAGAAGGGAAAACATTAAAATAAACTTAATAGAATTTGTCCAAGATCAATATGAATAAAACCCTAATAACACAACCAGAAACACAAAAGAAAGCTGAGAAAATGCAATTACATTGGCTACAGAAATTTGACAAAATAAATTTGTCGATTCTCCTTAGAAGAATTGACAAACAGGACAGTATCCCAATAAAAATGCAGCTGCTGGTTTGGAGGACATTTGTTGCTGATTTAATTATTTTCCTTTGGAACTAAAGAAACTGACCCAAAGTTCATACCCATGTAAACATGTGAGAACAACAAGAAAGCCCATTTTAAAAACCATAAAGGAGTGAGAGCTAAGCACTACTACTCATGAAATGAGCAAAGAAAATAGTCAAAACATGTCTTTTAAAAACTTTTAAAACTCTAAAAGCTGGATATATGACTTCAGAGCTGACCACCAAGAATCGGTAACCAATATAATATGTTTTGTTTTAAACACAACATACAAATGGAACAGAATGGAATTCAGAAACACGTCTACACAAATAGTAACACTTGATTTCAACACAAGTGCAATGCAATTAATTCAGAAAGGGGTCGTCTTTGGGGGTTTGGAGAGAGAGTACTGTTAGGAACACTGGCTCTTCTTCCAGAGGACCGGGGTTCGATACTCAGCACCCACATGGTAGTTCACAATCATCTGTAACTCCAGTTCCAGGGGATCTGAAGCCCTCTTCTGTCCAGGCACACATGGGGTACAGACAGACATGCAAGCAAAAACACTTATACACATAAAATAACAATTATAGTAAAATATTTTTATTTAAAAAAATTTTCAGTATATGGTGCTAGAAAATGGGCTAGCCACATATGGAAAAAATGGAGTTCAAACTTTACAAAAATTAATTCAAACTCAATCTCAAATCTGTTGAATTTAAAACCTGATAACTTAAAACTGGAAGAAAACATAATAGAAAAATCAATAAAATTTGTTAGTGGAACAAAAATCATTAACATTAACTATGAAAGAAAGAAGCTTTATTTATTATTACTAAAAATGCTCCTTTTGCTCCTGAAAAGGCACTGTGAAAGACTGAGAAAAGCTATTTGGAAACAAAAATCCCATAGAAGACTTATATTAAGCATATTTCAAGAAAATACACAATTCAATGCAAAGGCAAACTCAATTTTTAAGTGAGCAGCTAAATGATTGGACAGGTATCTCACCAAAGGTAGACATATGGCAAAAAAAAAATGCATGAAAAAAGATGCTCATTGTAATCAGGGAAAGGAGATTAAAAATCAAGTTTAAGAATTGCTATGTACCCATCAGAATGGCTGAACCCAGTCGGCAACATCTAGAACAATCAACAGGCTCACACTCAGGTGGGAGTGTAAAATGGCACATCTACTCTGAAGAGCACGCTGGTAGTTTCTTGAGAAGTTGACCATACACCCATTGCTTGACTCAGTCATTGCACTCTTAGGGTATTAGAGGAAATGATTTATTTTTGTAGGGAAAAAATATGCAATCATTAGCTAGGACAGTGAATTGACTATAACAAGGTAAGATCACTGGGAATACTGCAGTATGTCATAGATTTGTAGATTTTTTCCTAGTCAAAGATTTATACATGGATGTTCACAGAAACACTACTATAATAGTTAAAAACTAGAAATAATATAAAATCCATCCATTTATAGAGAGATAAACTCCATATAATGGAGTACTACATAATAATAAAAAATACTATTGATGTACACACCAAGATGAATGGATCTCTGAATGATTGTTCTGGATAAAAGAAACCCAAGAGGTGTGTATATTTTGTGATTTTATATAAATTTAGTCTACTCTATACTGACATAAAGTAGGTGAAGTAGTGCCTGGGGAGTGGGGTAAAGGCCAGAAGGAAAAGAATAGACAAGGACAAAGGCCAAGAGATAATACTGATGAGTACATCCACGTCTTTATCATGGTTATAAATGTGTTCACAACTAATCAAATAACACACGAAAAACATGTGTGTTGATGACACACAGATTTTACTTCAATAAGTGTATTTTAAAGTATTGGTGATTAAAACACTGATGGTATATGGAGGAGGGAGCATCTGAGCAAGCTGGGAAACATTTGAAAGTAAAGGCTGCTGGGAAAGCTGGCTAACAAGCCAGGAGATAAACATGTGATTCATGTGTCACACTTTAGCATTACAGTCTGTAACCCATTGTGGCATGGGTCAACATGAGGATTCTTTTTTAATCTTGGCCTGAGGGAGGAAGGAAAAATTCTATTACTGAGCCAATAAAAGAAAAAAATATATAAGTCTGACTAAAATAAAAATATTCAGATGACAAAAAGATACCATAAATAAACTCAAAGGACGAAGAACACACTGGAGAGAAGAATAATTGCAAGCAAAGAATTAGCATCTCCAGCAACAGTATTTTACACACACACACACACACACACACACACACACACATACACACACACACACTTGGCCTTCTGACAAAATGTAAATTGATTTCTTTAAGACAGGGTCTCCTGTACCCCAGATTGGCTTCACACTCATTATATAACCAAGCACAACTTCAAGCTTTGGATGCTCCTGGCTCCACCTACCAAGTGTTGATTACAGACTTGCACCACTGTGCCCAGTGTATGCTGGGGACTGAGTCTGGGGCTTTGTGTGTGTTAGGCAAGTGCCCTACCAGCAGAGCTACAATTCCTAGCCCTTAAAACCACATTAAATGTTTAGAAAGACAACTGACATTTAGTAACAGTGTTCTTGTCGATTGTGAGAATATAAGCCAGTACACAATGTTGGAAGGTACCTCAACAATATCTACACAGATTATAAATGCATGTCCTTTTCGACCTTACAGCTGCAGTTTATGGATAAAACTGGCTCATCTCCATGAACTGTGGACTGGTGGCTGTGGAGATCCCATGGAACTGGACTAGGCCCTCTGGATACAGAAGATGGTTGTTTGGCTCAAACTGTTTGGGTCGCACCCAGACAGAGGGATCGGGATCCATTCCTGGTGTATGGGCAGGCTTTTGGGAGCCCGGTGCCCGTGGTGTGATGCCTTGTGCAGCCTTGGTGCAGTGGGGAGGGGCTTGGACCTGCCTAGGCTCAGTGTGCCAGGCTCTGCTGACTCCCCATGGGAGACCTTGATTTGGGGGATGTGGGGATGTGGGGTGGCTTGGGAGAGAGGGCTGGGAGGTGGGAGGAGGGAGGAGGGGGGGATCTGTGGATGGTATGTGGAGTGAGTAGAAAATTTCTTAATAAAGAAAAATGAAAAAAATAACAATAATAAAAAAACTGGCTCATCTAAGAAGTTGTAAGTACACATATATTTACGCGTGGCAGAATATTAAAAGTGATTGAAATGTATCGATGGAGAAGTGACAATAGAGTTTTGGCAATCTGTGTAACTCAGTAGCGGGAAGCCATGCAGATAAAGAACAAGCTAACTCTAAGGGCTTACATGGGACATCTCCAACAGTGAGTAAGAGAAACGAGCTGCAGGAGTGCTACGGAGCTGTTACTTTCCATGAACTGATGGGTAAGAGGGGCCTGTGTTTATGTCTTGTTAGATGCATAGAGTCTCTGGGAAATGCATTATGAAAACAAGTAACTTTCATTGCCCTGACGGATCTAGGGTATATAAACGAAAGCACTGGAGTCAAAGGAAGCTTCACAATATGAGATATATATACACACACACACATATATATATACATACGTATATATTTGAAGCATTTGAATGTATACAATCTAGTAAAGTAAATGCCCAGTTGTCCGTATTCCATGAGGTAAGTCACTTGTTTTTACATTCAACATGGTATCTATGGTGCTCCAATATTTCCTAGCACTTGTTAGAACTCAAATAAACTTACTTCTTGCTTATACACATCTTTGAGGCCACTGTAATAAATGATTTCTAAGATTTCCTTATAGCTCTAGAGATGGTGGAGCTAAATTTTTCTATGAAATCCCAGATACTAAAAGCTGTATGGTTTGGTAGCTGTGTGGTCGCTATCGTCATACCTGATGCTAATAGCAAGAAAACAGCCAAGCCTGTGCGGTAAGCAAGCAGGAGTGCTGTCTCCTAATAAAAAGGTCTTCATTAAAAGAAACTAGATGGTAGCAGACATGGTCCAAAGGCTTGGTTAGAAGCCCTGCTCCACAATACAATGTTTTCATCAATTAAACTTTAAAAGGCATATAAGGTTTGCATTTTAAAAGTTAAAAATTAAAAAAATAAATAATATATAAACCTTTATCAACTTTTCCAATGGAATGAAGCTTGACTTTGGAGCCGGGCCCTGAAGGAGGGAAGAGAGCAGCCTAGGGTGTTACCAAAGGGGAGGCATGCAGCTGGAGGCGACAGAAAAGACAGGCTGATTTGGTGCGGGAGCAGGAGGGGAGGAATTGGGAGGGGGGTAGATTGCCTTCAAAGTAACTTTAGGGCTGAGGAGATGGTTCAATGGTGAAGTGCTTGCCACATGAGCCTTGAGGACCAGAGTCCAGATTCCCCAGAACCCATGTAAAAGCAGAGCAGACATGGCAGGTGCCTGTAACCCCGGCACTGTGGAGGCAGAAACAGTATCCCAAGACCAGCGGAACTGCAAGCTTTGGTTTGAGAGAGAGACCTTGCCTCAATACATAAAGTGGAGCTTGATGAGGAAGACGTGTGATGTCAGCCTCAGACCTCCACACACACGGGCATATGGTCAAACACACGTGAGAACATTGCACATAACTACACAAAACTGAAATTTCATTCATTTCATTGAAGTAAAACACCCACCCATCATAAAATACTCAATGTTCTAATTATCTTCTTTTGTTATATAAATATACATCACTTGACAGCAGTGTCTGGGCCTGAGGAGTGAGTGAAGCACCTACCAGACGAGCACAAGGAACCGAAGCACAAAGACAACCTGACATGGTGCTGCATGCTTCGTAATCCCAGTGCCCAAGAGACAGAGATAGCCAGCCTCACCTAACGGGTGTGATCCAAGCCAGTGAAGGCCCTGTCTCAAATTGAGGTAGGTGGCACTTGAGAAGCAACATCCAACATGGTCCTCCAGCCTAGCACATACATACACACACAGAGACAGAGAGGGGAAGGGGGAGGGGAGGGGGGAGGGAGAAGGGGCTGGAGACGGTTACTTAAATTATTGTAAGTGGTCCTGCTCGATTATGAGAAAACCACCAGAGACATTCGACAAATTGATTTTCTAATTCTAACTCTGCCTCTAACTATGTGACAGGCTGGTTTGATTTGTTCTATTTTTTTACGTCCTAGGAATTGGGCTGGAAATGGCTCCTTCTCCTGGATGAACATTTGGCAATATCTGAAGTGTTTGGGGACTGTTATATCTGGGAAATGTGCTTGCCACCTGATGAACAAAGACCAGAGGTTCTGCTGAAGTCTCACAACGCAGACAGGCAGCTGTCCCCATAACTACAAAACACTAAATGCTAGCAACGCAAACGTAAGAAAGTTTGTGCAAATGGAAAGGACACTTTTCTACTTTCTTGAGGACGTTCAATGTCTATCACATATTAATTAGGAAGACTTCTAGTTTTTTGGTTTGCTTTTTATTTTTTTTAAGCTGTATCAGACCATATCAGAGAAGTTTCTTTGTGCAGTGAACTGTGGCTAACCCAAAATCTTCCAACTAGCCAAAGTGTGGAGAAGTCTCAATGGAGTGCTCAGCCAGAAATGGAACATCTGCGTTATACCACAAGCCCCACAGCCAGGCTCAGGGACCATCCCAGAAGAGGAAGCAGAAAGATAAAAAGTGCCAGAGGAAGGGAGGATCAAGGGGGACCATAGCGAAACAATGTCTTCAACATGGCAGGACCACTGAACTCAGGAACTCATAGCACCTGTGGTTGCCTACAAAAGACCTGTAACCAGTCAATACTCCAGCATGGAATGGGAGGGAGACCATGAGCCCCATCCCATACTGAAGAGCTGTAGACAGTTGATGGCTTCTGGAGAGGGGGTTAGTTTTCTTTAAGGGTATAGCCTCTTGTGGGTCAGTCATGCTCTAGTGAATAGGCCAACATGTAGGAGTGTAAGTGCAGCACAAAGTGGACCAGAGGGGTTATTAAATAAAAACAGAGGATAAAAAGTTGGTGGGGGGCGAGGGGGGTTAAAGAAGTGGGAGATGGAATTGGGAAGAATTAAGGAGAGTAGCAGGGGATATAAATATGGTCAAAATACCTTACAAGCAATTCTCAGAGAATTAATAAAAATCTTTTAAATAAGAATAAATAAGCTGAAATAAATGGTATTTTATTTTCCTGAAAGTAAATGTGTAAGAGAAGCCCAAAATAGAACTGAACCAGCAGCTAATGGCCTCAAGTTTACAATATTCAAAGAAGATGAGATGACATGTTATAATCTCATTGTTAGTCTTCTGCCTGATTTGGGTGTTGAAATCTTAATCTTAAAGGAATTGCTATTAGAAAGAAAACTCCTTGAGGAATTGCTCAGGTCATGAGGACAGAGATCTTATGAATGGGGTCTCTATCCTTATAAAAGAGGCCAAACACACTTCCTTCACCCCTTCTACCATGTAAAATCAGAACAAGAGAGCATAACTTATACACACCTTGACTTTTTGACTTCCAGCTTCCATTGTTTTTGCCATTTCTAGGTACCCAGCTGGTGCCATTTTATTATAGCAGCCCAATGGACTGTGAAAGGAAGAGAGCAATACTCACCTCTACGCTTTCTAACAAAACAACAAAAACAAGACAGAACCACCTTCCAGGGAGGTCAGAAAAGTCATTTTCCTCTCACTGCCCACAAGGGAAGCTGAACTGACAATCACCGAGCTTTCTCAGCTTTTAGTGGAGGCTCCAGCAGAGGAGACAAAGGGAAATTTTGGATCGTAGGTTAATCAGCTACTACAGCCTAGTCTAGAGTCAACCAACATCCTTTCATACAAATTAACGTAAGTAAAAAAGCAATAAATAAATGCTCCTCGGAAAGCTGCCTTGTGCACTTCTTCCTGGTAGAGATGAAACGGTGCATGAGGCTTAAAAACTAATTCACGCAGCTCACTAAGTATTCTACAGCCAACACAATGTTCAAATGCGACGCTCACTCCATCCATTTGTTGCCACATTTTGCTTTATGTGTGTTATGTGATAGCTAGACATTGAAGTGCAAACGAAAGAACCTGATAAGCTATGTACTCCTCTTCCATTACAGAGTAAGAGACAAACTGAAAAGCTATCGATCAGAAACCACCATCGTGAAAAAATCTTGGAAACTCTTCAGGGAACATTTGGGGAAGCAGTTTAATTACAGAGAACAGTCCCAACTGCAGGCAGAGAAAGCCATTGCTGGCTAACCTGCCGGGGTCCTACAGAAATATTACAGCCTTGATAAGGGAAATTCAGTATATGCCGAAGCTCGGAGATATATGTGAGAGCCCTTGGGTGGGATGCTTTTGAATTTGTACAGAGCTGTCCAAGGCAGTGTATAAATTTAAGACTCCCTGACTTACATTTAAAATGAAAGAGGTATGATTGCAATCCAGCACACAGATAAAACAAGCCCTCTTCCTCTGGGGAAACACATATCCTCACAAATCTAACGTACTTTAATTTGGATTTCTGTTTCGTACATAAACAATGGGGATCCTGCTGACCTTTATGTAGTTCCCAGTAGACGTCATATATTCACGCTTTTCAAATGGATCTGAAAAGATTCAACCTCTAGTATTGCTGCTGAGCAGAAGAACTTATAAACCAGAAAGTTTAAATGTATGTACAGCAGTGAGGAGAGAGGGATGGGGGGAGATGTGTCAACTAAGAGGAAGATAATGAAGTCTTCTTGCAGAGGACCTGAGGTCAGTTCCTAGCACCTATATGGTAGCTCACAATTCCAGTTCCAGGGGATCCATCACCCTCGTTGGGTCTCCTCAAGCACCAAGCATACATGTGGTATACAACCTATATCCAGGAAAACACTCAATACACATAAGTTGTTTTACGAATTAGGTATTTTTAAAGAAAGAAATAATGAGAAGTTCATGAGAAGAAACTTGTCATAACAGGTGAAGAGCTGGGCCTAGCCGAAGCCTCCAACTCTCTTCAGTTTAGCATGCCTAGAGGAATGTTCTCTAGTCAGAGAAACTTCACAAGATAAGCTTGAATCTCTCACCTCGATACTTTCCGAATGAAGTGTCCTTTAGACTGACATCCAACAACTGATTGAAGTGTATGTTCTAGAAACAAGTAGACAAATTGTTTTCAGTGTTTTTGGAGGGATACACATTTTGGGTACAATCCTTTTCTTTCTGCACAAAGAGCTCAGCTAATCAATGAATTTTTTAAGTGCATAACCATCCTAATGAGGATATGCAAGCAATGTCCATAGGGCGTTTTGGACATTGACTAGGAAACTGGGCAGTTATGAGATACTCCTCAGACAAGGTGCCTTGTGCATTTCCTTTGGCACTCACCACACTCCTTATCAGTTGTCTACAGAAACCAGCACAAAGCTCCCCTGCTGCATTTACATATATGGCTGGACCTGCCACTAAAAAGAGAACTAAAAATGCACAGAAAAGCTTCAAAAACTTAAGATCTGACCTTTTGTGGAAAACAGTACATAGTATTAAAGTATGTGTCAAAGGCTGAAGAGACGGCCCGGCCATTAAAGGCTAGTCTCTCAACTAAAATAACAAAAGTATTTGTCAAATATGTTTAAAGTGGCAGTATAATGCTTTATTATTGTAAAGATTATGTTCTTTAAAAAAAAATCCAAGACCCCCCATTACACAGTGAAGACTCCCTGTGCAAGAGCAGCGATGGGAGGAATCAGACATGGGACACTTCTTAGTTTTGTTTTAGGGAAGATGGACAGAGAGGAGCCATCCCCGGCGGGACAGGTCCCAGCAGAGGATGTAAGGAGTTAGTGAGAGAAGGAAGTGAATTAGGCCATGGTGGTTGGGAGAATCTTGCAGCCTGACTGACTAGCAGCTAGAGTGTTTATTTGTACAGAATTTAGTGAGCAGGGATACATTCATGTTGTTCTAAAACATAGATCATATCACGTTTGTCCTTGGACATGTGTTTCACTTCCTCTTGCTCATCTTTTAGTCGTCATTGATAAACTATGACAGAACAGAGTTATCATTTCCAATCATTTTCCCTCAGGTTTTGACATCATTAATAAAGAGTTATCATTTTTACTCATCAACCCCATAACTCAATCTTTAAGAATCTAGAGGCATATGACAGCCTGTTCTCAGGCTGGTAGCTTTGGTTGCTTCAAGGACACTAGACCAAAACAAAATCTTCAAGCCACCCCGAGCATTTTCCCATGTCCCAAGCAGTGTATTATTAACTCTTAGTGGTCAGAGTGCCCAGGAAAAATCCTCAGGCTAAAGCTGCTGAAGTCGTTATTCAAATTCTGACATAATACAATGTTTATATTTTATATCTTTATAGAATTTGTCTATATGTTTAATCCTGGCATTCTGTTGTTCCTTGGTCATGTGACACCACAGTGGCTCTGCATGTGCTAACTTCTTAAGAAAGAGAAGTCCTGACACCTCATACTTTTATCATCTTTTCATTCCATACTTTGCTCATCAATATGTCTCTGTGTAAGGCAGAGTTGTATGCCACATAATTGTCTCAATGTACAGTGGGAAGAGACTTGCAATCTGATCTGTGGCCAACTCCTCTAGCCCACCAAATCATTGGTGACCATTTTGAGTTTACTTTGTTTTGAATATCTTGTTCCTGTGTAAGTGCAGGGACAGATGTTTCAAGAATGTCTCATAACCTCATGTAGAGACCTCTGGCTTCTTTATGTGTCATAACCTCTAAGGTGTAAGAAAGACCTTCAAGTCGATAAGGATATTTCCCTAAAAGCAGAGGAATAGTATGCTCAGGACTGTCCTGGGGAAACTTAGAAGCAGCATTCCTGAGAGAAGCCATAAATGACTCATAAAAAAATTTCCATCAATCCAATATCCTGAAATTGTACAAATATTAAAAATGCCCCAAGTATGCAACAGGTAGAGATGAAAACCAAAGGTGGCATGCAAGCCATCATACAGCTCAGCTTTGCTGGATCTTTGTCAAGCAGCTGTGCTGGCTTTATGACTTCTGCCATTCCATTTAGATATGGCTGTGCCACAAACTCATATACATACACACATAACTTAAAAATATATTAAATATCTATGAATACATATTTAGAGAGCATTATGTGAGTATGATGATAGCATGTATGTATGTGCATGTGTGCACTCACCAAATCATGCACATGTGGAGGTGAGAGATGTCTACCTCTGTCGCTCTCTCTCTCCACCTGACTTTTTGAGACAGCTTCCCACAGAACCTAGAACTTATCATTTTGGCTAGGCTGCTTTGCCAGCAAGCCTGTGTAACATGTGGGGGGCGTCACAGATCCATGTCACCATGCTCAGCTTTTTACGTGAGTGCTGGGGAATCCAAACACAGATCCTCATGTTTGCACAGCCAGCACTTTACCTATGGGCCATCTCTCCAGGCCAGTATCTTGTTTGCTTACCAAAAGAAAGGAGACCACAAGCTCAGAGTTTAAAGGTTCTGGGTCACTTTTAATAGGATAAATGGGAGGGGGGATGCTGTGGGATAATACTTTTGTACACTGGTTTAATAAAATGCTGTTTGGTCAGGAGCCAGGCAGGAAATATAGGCAGGATAAGCAGACAAGGAGAATGCTGGGAAGAGGAGGGCTGAGTCAGGAGACGCCAGCCTGCCATCCAGGGAGCAGCATGTAATGGCACACAGGTAAAGCCACGGAAAACATGGCGACATATAGATGAACAGAAATGGGCTGAGTTTAAGTGTAAGAGCTAGTCAGTAGTAAGCCTGAGCTAATGGTCGAGCAGTTTTAATTAAAATAAGCCTCTGTGTGTTTACTTGGGTCTGAGCGGCTGTGGACCGGGCAGGACACAGGAAAACTTCAGCTACAGGGGGAAAGTAGGATTAAAAATGTGACAGGTCCAAACTTAATATAAGCCATCTAATCAAAATAAGAAGCCCAAAATGTTAGAGTACACCAAAGGGAAAGAAGGCCTAAGTCATGAATGGAACACAGGATTGATTAACAGAGCAACCACACACCCTAGTAGATGCAAGGTTCCTACTTAGGGTTTGTCCTGGTGTCTGTTTAAAGCAGTGTTCTTTTGAATTGTGCTAAAGATATAAGAATATGAGAAGTTTTAGGAACCAATATCTAAAAAAATAAATAAATAAATTTTCTTTCAGAATAGACCCAACCCTTCTCAAGTCTAAGAAAATCTAAGACATGATAGAAGCAATATGAAATTTCTCCATCACTTCAAGATTCTGGGAAGAGGTGACCCATCACACCCCCGAGATCAGAAGGGAAGAGTGAAACCTTTCCACGTGTGAGTCTTCATGAGACAGAGCTGCAAAGATGGCACTCTTAGGGCAGCATATTTGACAAATACTCATCAAATTAGTACCTACATAATGGGTGAATAAAACTACATGGCATGACTCCTGCTGTACTTAAAAAGGCTAAAAGATCATTTTAATTCAGTGGAGTATCTAAATGAATGGTATTTATATATATATATGTATGTATGTATATGTATATACATACATATATATATATTAAACTCAAAGATGCTTCAACAGGCAGCAAAGAGTGATGGAAAAATCGGAAGGATAAAAGGGCTTTGGAAAGCATAATGAATACTTCACAGGGGGCGAGAAGGATGCTGAAGACTGGTCCTGGAGAACGGAAATGGTTTGATGAAGTGGGAAAGCAATCTCAGTTGGAGGCCCCTCGGTATCCAAGGATTCTGCATCCCAGATTCTACTAATCACAGAGTGAAAATATTCAAAATAAATTCTGACAGACCTAAAAAGTCAAATTCGAATGTGCATGCCAACTTAATGCAAATGAAGTGATACACAAATACTGTATAATAAAAATGTGACTTAAAGTGTAGGGGGGATGTACACAGGTTATATGCAAATATGACACCATTTTGCATAAAGGACTTCTAGATAAAACTCCATCCCTGTCCATATGAGAAGAGAGGCTAAGGGGTCTTGGAGCCAATCCACCATGGATACTGAAAGGACCAATTTCTATTTTGCTACCTGGAAGGAAATCTTTAACAAACGGCCTCTATGTTCATTTTTCTTTTGTACTTTGTGACTTCTTCTAAACTCAAATAGGTTAAAAGTCAATAAGAGGAATGATGTCAAGAGCTAGAATCTTGAAACCTCCAGGGCTTGGGATACTAAGTAACAAGTCCATTAACCTCGCCTCTATTCTCCTCTACTTGAATGCCTTTCAGAACCAAGAACTCACAGTTTTATAAAGCAATTAATTCCTGATCCTGTTTCTGAATATTTTACAAATATGAACTAGAGGTCACTGAAGTATTTAAAGTACACAGGCAAATATTTCAATTTCCTGTCTGTAAAAACATGGGTAACTCAGGGGGAATCATTGGCATGATGAAACTGAAGACTTCCATATAACTTCTATTTCAAACTTGGCCACACTTAAGGACACTAAGATTCCCCAATTTGCCTAGAACCACAAGCAATTTGGTGATAAAAAAAAACCTGTTTTAGGAATGCAATCGTCTACTTCTTAAAATCTTCCAAGTATTGCTGTGTGGACTTTCCTTGAGGGAAGGCAAAGAAACACATATGTCTGGATAAAGGTACCAATGACAGACCAAAATAAAGATTCTTCCCAAGACCAGCTTGATGAACCAACGAATTTATTGGGCATATGGGAGCATGGGTGAGGGGTTACTCACATGGGCGACTTCAGAAGAGGTGCATCACTGAAAAGTCTCACCCCAACATGGATTAACAACTTCCCTAGCGCCGTACAGATGCAGTCTTCAGTGAATCTTTCACCGATACACTCTTTCCTTCCCTGAGCCATGTACAGCCAGAGCTGAATTAGATGCAGCTAGGAGGGGCAGAGGAGGGAGAGGCTGGAGCCTCAAGGGATGCCCTGATGATCCTCCCCCATGCCATAAGGAATGCCACCAGGTCAAATCTTGAAGCTCTCTGGTGGGTAACTACAGCTGCTCTGATTAAGGAGACAATAGCTGTCCCTCTCAGAGGACGGAGTTCCCGAACATACACGTTACCGTCCACGTTTTCAAATCTGAAGCGCTCTGTTCTGTAGCATCTAGCGAGAACTGCATGCTTTGTTCCTGGGACTTAGAAAAATACAATGTTTCATAAAATCTCTTCACATAGTTAGAAAAGGAAATGGTTTATAAAAATCTCTTCACGTAGTTTCCTCCCCCTCCACCGCCACCCCCCACCCAGGCATTATAACTTTGCATTTAAGCAAGGTCAAAAGCTACGTTGTGGAACTCTCAACATTTCAAGAGGTCAGTTGTGAGAACTGACACAAACCTTAGTATACCATCTCCTCCACACGAGGCCTCCCAGCGCCGTTCCCCCTTTCATCTCAACTTCAAAGAAGGCCCTGTTATCCACGCACGTTCTGCCCATGGAAATTACATATGCAGCATACACGAGCCAATCCTGCGGCCGCGGTTTCCACACGGGCACTTTCAAAGGAGAAACTCAGTCAGGGGGTACGTCCTAGAATTCAGAACACTCACTCAGAAACGCTATCCACAGGGCCAAGGATGTTGCCCTGTGGTGGGGCGGTGTCTGCTGTGTACAAGGCCCTGGGTTTGATCTCCAGGGTGGCAAAAGAGAGGACATCTCCAAACCTTTGGACACGCGGAGCTTTGTCCTGCCGCTTTCTCCCCTCCCTGCCTCTCCCTTCCTGCCTCTTCCCTTCTTTCCTCTCTCCTTTCTTTCCTTCTTGCCCTCCTGCATGTGGTGGGATCAACTAAAACAACGTGTTGTCTAGTTGTGAGTTTATACCTGTTCTCTACAGGATCACTGAAAATTCTTTGGTGACACCCTCAGTGCCTAGAATCATTAGTTCCCTTAAACGATGCCAGTGACAACTAATCCACAAGCCCGGCTGCAGACATTCCACTCACAGTTCTAGCAATCAACATTGGCTTCTGTTAGGTTAACTTTTTAAATATTTCAACTAAGTATAGTTAGGAAATGTAGGGTTTTGTCCATTGAGTCTCTCAAAATGTACAGGATATTTTTTTACTATTTAATTCTTGAAATGTTGAATAAAAATAATGTAAAAATTTACTATAGCCGAAGTATTAATGCCAAAAAAGAACTCAAGGCAAACAGTTTTTACACGTCCCAAATCCTGCTATATGTAACACTTGCATGGCACGCTAATCAATCATCTTAATTAAACTGCATTTGCTTTTATGAATATTTTTCAGTTGTCATGAGTTGTTTAATGGAAAACAATTCTTCAGGTTTTTTCCTCTTCACACTTATTTAAACTTTTTATTTTTATTTTTATTTTTTTATTTTATTTTATTTTTTTATTTTTATTTATTTTTTTTTTTTTTTTTTTTTTTGGTTTTTCGAGACAGGGTTTCTCTGTGTAGCTTTGCGCCTTTCCCTGGAACTCACTTGGTAGCCCAGGCTGGCCTCGAACTCATAGAGATCCGCCTGCCTCTGCCTCCCGAGTGCTGGGATTAAAGGCGTGCGCCACCAACGCCCGGCTAAACTTTTTATTTTTTAACATTTTATTTTTTAAAAATTTCATATAATATAATTATGATTTCCCCTCTCCCAATTCCTCCCAGATCCTCCCTACCCAAAAACCTTTATGCTCTCTCTCTCAAAAAAAAAAGCCAGTAAACATACAAGACAAAACAAAACCAAAGAAAAGCATACACAAAAACAGTAGTCAAAATAAACAAAGCAAAATAATACAAAAGGTCTACAAAAATACCAGAGTTCATTTTGAATTGGCCAACTGCTCCTGGGCATGTGGCCTACCCTGAAATGTGGTTAATATGCCCAGTGCAACTCCAACAGAGAAAACTGATTTTTCTATTGGCAGCAGGTATTAATTACAGATAGTTTATTGGATAGGGGTGGGTGCCCATGGCCACTTTCCCATCTCAGCACAGGACTCTCATCTGGTTTGAATCTGTACATGCCCTGAGCATGCTGCCACAGTCCCTGTGAGTTCATATATTCATTAGTCCCTTTGTGTCTGGAAGACACTGTTTCCTCTGGCTCTTGCAACCTTTCTGCCTCCTCTTCTACACAGAACCCTGAGCCTTGAGGGGAGGGGTTCAATGAAAATATCCCATTTAGGACTGAGTGTTCCAAAGTCTCTCATTCTCCACCCATTGTCCAGATATGGGTCTCTGTGTCTGTCCCGCCTGCTACAAGAAGATGTTCTTCTGATGAGTGCTGAATGAGGCTAATCAATGGGCATAGCAATGAGTCATCAGAAGTCATTTTACTGCTAAGTTCATTTAGCAAAGTAGTAGTAATAGTATTAGGTTTTCCCGCAGGGCTCATGACTATCTAGTCTCAGGTTCTTGGCTACTTAACAACATGAGGTACGGATTCCATCCAAGAGAGCCTTAAATACAATGAGAGAGAGGTTTGTGCTGCTATTGCACCAATATATCGTGCAGGCAGGTCACCATAGTAGACACGGGGTTTACAGCTGGGAGATATTGATGATTACCTGTCTCCTCTGGTAGTGTGCGGAGTACCTTCCAGTATCATGAACACTAGTCAGTGGGAACAAAGCTTCAAGTTAGGCACCAGCTCAACTTCTCCATGTTTGCTGACCTACATAAGTATTGTTTTCAAAAACAAGGCCTTACCGTAAGTTTGTAGAGAGTTAACAACAGCCATGACACTAGCCGATGATGTTTTGGGGTTGCCGTGGGGTCTTTCTGCCCAATGATTCAACAAGATGTAATTTATTCCTGTCAGTGAAGGTTTTCTTTGGAGGCTCCATTTTATATATATATGAAAGGAATATATATATATATATATATATATATACATACATATTAGAAAGCATCTATAGTAGTGGGTTTTCATATGATTCTCAAAAGGCCTTGGATGTCCGTAGTCCTTACTTATGTTTCCTCCTTACTCTTTCTCTCCCACCCCTCCCTATTTACTCCTCCTATTATGCTTTCTCTCCTATATCTCCATAAACACACATTCCCCTTCCCCTTCCTTGGGAGATCCTCTTCTCCCCCTAGTCCCTTACTAGGTACCTTAACCCCTATTATTATTCACATTGTAGCACACATATCAAAAGCTTAAAAGCTAACATCTAAATGTAGGAGGAAACATAAAATATTTGTCTTTTGGCATCTGGATTACCTTACTTAAGGTGATTTTTTTTCTAGCTCCATTTACCTGTGTATTTCATAATTTCATTTTCTTAACAGCTGAATAATATTCCATTGTTTGAATGAACCACATTTTCATTATCCATTCATCAGTTGATGGACAGCTGGGCTGTTTTCAATTTCTGGCTATTATGAACAGGACAGCAATGAACATGGATGGGCAGGTACCTCTGTAGCAGGATGTAGAGCCCTTTGGGTAAATGCCCAAGTGTGGAAGAGCTAGATCATGAGGTGGATCTATATCTATTTCCAGCTTCCTGAAGGACAACCACACTGGTTTCCATAGTGGCTGTACCAGTTTGGATTTTCACCAGCCATGAGTAAGTGTTACTCTTTCCCCACATCCTCATCAGCAGGAGTTTTGTCATTTGTTTTTATTGATCTTGACCACTCCAACTAGGGTAAGATGAAATCTCAAAATACTTTTAATTCACATTTCTCTGGTGGCTAAGGATTTTGGAGATTTCTCGAAGTGTTTCTCAGCCATTTGTGTTTCATCTTTTGAAAACTCTGCTTACTTCTGTACCCCAATTTTAATTCGGTTATCTGTTTTCTTGGTCTCTGGGTTTTTTAAGTCTGTATATAGTTCAGATACTAACCCTCTATCAGATATATAATTGGTAAAGATATTTCCCATTCTGTGGGCTGCTGCTGTGCCTGAATGATAATGTCCCTTACCATACAGAAGCTTTTAGCTTCATGAGGTCTCGTTCAATTGTTGGTCTTGATGTCTGCGTTCTCCATGTCCTCTTAAGAAAGAGCTCTGTGCAAACGAGCTCAAAAGCTGTTCTCCACTTTTTCTTCTTTCAGGTTCAATGTATTGGTCTTATGTTGCAGTCTTTCATCCACTTGGAGTTGAGTTTTGGCAGGATGATAAATATGGATCTATTTGCACTCTTCTACACACAGCCATTTAGTTTGACCAGCACAATTTGTAGGAGATACTTTCCTTTCTCTGGTGTGTATTTTTGGCTTCTTTATCAAAAAATCATGTGTCCATGGGAGTGTGGACCTATATCTGGGACTTCAATTCAAATCCATTGATAAACATGTCTATTTTTATTCCAGTATCATGCTGTTTTTATTACTATATCTGTGTAATATAACTTGAAATCTGGGATGGTGTTAGCTGCAATAGTTCATTTATTATTCAAGAGTGTTTTAGATTTCCTGGATTTTTGTACTTCCATATGAAGCTGAAAACTGGATTTTTTTATAATTTCTGTGAAAAATGTGTTGTAATTTTGGTGGAGATTGCATTGAATCTGCCAATTGCTTTTGATAGGATGACCAGCTGGACAATATTAATCCTATCAATCCATGAGTATGAGATATTTTTCCATCTTCTGATATCTTCTTCAATTTCTTCCTTCAGTGTCTTAAAGTTTTTATTATACGAGTCTTTCACTTGCTTGCTTAAGGTTATCCAAAAATATTTTATCTTTTCTGAGACTATTGTAAAAGGTACTGTTTTCCTGATTTCTTCCTCGGTCTGTTTATCATTTGTATTTAGGAAGGCTACTGATATTTCTTTGTAAATTTTGTATCCTGCTGCTCTGTTCAAAATGTTTTGTAACTATAGAAGGACCCTGTCAGATGAGTCTTTTATGTATGAAATCATATCATCTGCAAATAAAGATACTTTGACTTCTTCCTTTCCTATTTATTTTCTATTCCCTTGATCAACTGTCTTATTGCTCTAGCTAAGACTTCAAGTACTATATTGAACAGGTGTGGAGAGAGTGGGCAGCCTTTGAGTTTCTCTCCATTAGGTTGATGTCGGCTGTGGGCTTGCTGTAAACGACCTTTATTGTGGTGATGTATGTCCCTTGTATCCCTAATCTCTCCAGCACTTTTATAATGAAGGGAATTGGATGTTCTCAAAGGTCTTTTCTGCATCTAATGAGATGATCGTGAGGCTTTTGTCTTTCAGTCTGTTTATGTAGTGGATTAAGTTTATTGGTTTACATATGTTGAACGATCCCTGTATCTCTGGGATAAACCCAACTTCATCATGGTGAATTATTTTTTGATACATTCTTGCGTTCAGTTTGAAGGTATTTTATTGAGAATTTTTGCATCTATATTCATAAAAAGAAATTGGTTCTGTAATTTTCTTTCTTTGTTGGGTCATTGTGTGGTTTAGAAAGCAGGGTAATAGTGGCCTTGTAAAAAAAAATAGGGAATGTTCCTTCATTTTCTACTTTGCAGAATAATTTAGTAGTGCTAGCATGTATTCTTCTCTGAAGGTCTAATAGAATTCTGCACTGAATTCATCTGACCCTGGGCATCTTCATTTTCTGGATGGAAGACTTTTAAATACTGCTTGTATTTCACCAGGGGCCCTGGGTCTGTCTAAATTGCTAATTTGATCTTGTTTTAAGTTTGGTAGGAGATAGGTAGATAGATAGATAGATAGATAGATAGATAGATAGATAGATAGATAGATACATAGATAGATAGATAGATAGATAGATAGATGATAGATAGATACATAGATACATAGATAGATAGATAGATAGATAGATAGATAGATAGATAGATAGATAGATAGATATAGATAGATACATAATCAAGAAATTCATCCATTTCTTTAGGTGTTCCAGTTTGCTGAAGTATCAATTTTTAAAGTATATACTTATTAGTCTTTAGATTTCCTTAGTGTCCATTGTAATGTATCGCGTTTCATCTTGAATTTTATTAATTTAGCTCTTTTCTCTCTATCCTTTAGTTAGTTGGACTAAGGGTTTGTCAATCTTGCTGATTTTCTCAAAGAACCAACTCTCGGTTTTATTAATTTTTGTGTTGCTTTTGTTGCTGTTGTTCGTGCGTTTCTATTTTCTTGACTTCAGTTGAGTTTATTTCTTGACATCTGCTCTTTTCAGATGTCATGTGTTGCTATTCTAGAGCTTTCATGTGTGCCACTAAGTTACTAATGTAAGATCTCTCCAATTTTTTGAGGTAGGCACCTAGAGCTATGAATTTTCCTCTTGGAAAGTGCCTTCATTGTGCCACATTGGTTTGGATGTGCTGTGTTTTAATTTTCATTCAATTCTAAAGAGTTTTTAATTTTCTCTTTTTATTTCTGTCTTGACACATTGTTCCTTCAGCAGTGAGTTGTTCAGTTTCCACAAGTTTGCATACTTTCTGTGGTTGATATCAAATCCACGGCAGTCAGATAGGATAAAGGGTGTTATTTCAACCTTTTTCTATCTCTTGCTGTGTATCTAAGTATGTCGTCAATTTTCGAGAAAGTTCCATGAGCTACTCTTTTGTGTTTGGTGAAATATTCTGTAGATGTCTGCTAAGTCCATTTGATTTATGACATTATTTAACTCCAGTACTTCTCTGCTTAGTTTTTTTTTTTTTTGTCATATGACCTGTCTGCTGTGGGATGTTCTGTATGTCAAATGTGTTGCCAATAAAACACTGATTGGCCAGTGGCTAGGCAGGAAGTATAGGCGGGACTAACAGAGAGAATAAAAAAGAGAAGGAAGGTGGAAGGAGATGCTGCCAGACGCTGCCAGCCACCACCAGGACAAGCAGCATGTAAAGATGCCGGTAAGCCACGAGCTATGTGGCAAGGAACAGAGTTATAGAAATGGATTAATTTAAGATATAAGAACAGTTAGCAAGAAGCCTGCCACGGCCATACAGTTTGTAAGCAGTATAAGTCTCTGTGTTTACTTGGTTGGGTCTGAGCGGCTGTGGGACTGGCAGGTGAAAGAGATTT
>CABHPR010125456.1:4717-31910 GCA_902168415.1 Peromyscus melanophrys
GAGAGAGAGAGAGAGAGAGAGAGAGAGAGAGAATAGCATGTGGGTAATCAAGAAGCAATCAAGCTAGGCATGATGACTCTCACTAGCACCCAGGAGTGTGGGCAAGACGATTAACATGAATTTGATGTCAACTTGTGCTAAAGTGTCTAAAAAAGAAAAAACAATAAAAAAAGAAGCGTACAAACCTATTAACACTTTGCTCACAGAACATAAGCATTTTACATCGTAAACACATCTTTGCTCTTACCACAGAGGATACTGAATGGTCTGTGCTTTGCAACAGAGCTGGGAACCACTGGCCTAATCTAAAATGTGTCTATTCGGGAGACAGAATGAAAAATAGGAACACTACAAGACATACACCAGTCTTATCATCTAACTTTTATTTTATTGAGTTTTATTGTTAATGACCTAAACAAGTGAGCTTTTAAAAACTAGGAGAGAATGTTGTTTAACATGTTGTTTAAATCGGCTTTTTTAGTATCCCATTTCCAAAGAATTTCAATGCTGCAAAAACCAGACAAGTTCTTTTGCTTTGTGTCTTTTAACACTAACATTCAATTATGTTAGGCACACTTGCTTCTCCAGAAAAAAAAATTAAAAAGGGAGCATCAGGGTGCCCTCACAATAGCTGGAAGGAGGCTGAATAGGGAGAAGCTAGTGTGATTCTGTCCTTGAGGCAAACAGAATGCACACCACAGTTCACCAAGGTAGAGGTGCCACAGTGGAGGAGGGTGGCCACCCCAGCTCAGCAGCAAGAATGATGCATATGATTTTGTTACAATTGCTGTAACCTTAGCAAGAAAAGATATAAATAATGAAATAGTGTGTTAATAAAACTATTTCTTATTTCTCATCAATCCCCCGAGAGTTACTGTGGGGTTAATAGAGTGCAAATGTGTTAACTCGTCACAGAAATGTCATGTTCTCAGATGGTACGGGGCTGTCTCATTAATTTGTTAAATTAGACTGTATAATTTTGGTAAGTCTTGAGCCTTTGGCTATAAAATATACATCAACTTTCCATGAGTGAAAGTAATCATTTCCTCTCTTTTCATCACCAGGAAGCAGGAATTGAGATGGAATGTAAAGACACTCATTATCATATGGATTGTAGATAACACACACACACAGCCTGTTACACAATTCATTTACATGATCCCATCCATAAGTCCATCAAATTTTCCTTCTCTTTTCAAAATATCAAAATTACCAAGCAATCACTCAGCAGCTTACTCTATTCATAATTTTCTTTTTAAAACCCTAGTGAAATGCTGCATTTGTTTGTTTTCATGGACAGAAAAGGGCAGCTTGTGCCTATTCATAGATACCAGCTCCAGCCACAGTCCAGGCAGAACTGTGTGACCGTAAGTCAGCTGTGCTTATGACTATGTATACATCAGTGTAGATCACACAAGACATGTAAGTTCCTGCTTGATGAGAACTATAGATGCCAGGTGCTCATTTGGGCAGTTTTACCTTCCTGATAATAATAGTAATTTACAATAGATGTAATCTTTTCAGTCCTGGGAAGTGTAGTCCACTTAGCTACACTCTAATCTGCTTATGGGCCTGGGTTTGAGCCCCTGCACCGAGGGAGATGAATGTGTGAGTGAGGCCATGTTATCATATTGACCAATGTTCTTTTTGCCATGATTAATTTACAGAAACTAACACTTCCTGAGAGCCAGCAGGCTGAGAAAGCAACTTACATCTTTTCTGCTATCACAATCCTTATCAATCCTTATCAGTTGCCTTATGAGGGGACACTAGAGCAGCTGGTCTGCACACGTGGCTTATTTGCCACAACACTCTAGGGTGGGTACAAATATTCCACTGTAAATCTCCCACATTATTACACCAGGAACTAGCTAAGATGTGGCCATCACCCCGATAATTCCAATTACTGGGTCAGAGCTTTTCTCCTGAAATAAACTGACAGAATATTTAATGATGCCCAGGCATGGTGGCTCACATACATAATCTCAGCACTTGGGAACTTGAGACAGGAGGATTCCTATGAGTTCAAAACCAGTCTTGGCTACATATTGAGTGCCAGGCCCTCTTGAACTGAAACCCTATCTTTAAGGAGGCTGGAGTCAGCTGCTGTGGACGGTGATCACAGAACACTTGTCACTCTGGTCAAGCCAGTGTGGACTCTGGAGAGTCACAAGGACACAGCTTTGACTGTGTTTCTCGATGATTTTCTAAGAACCCATCGATTAAGACAACACTGGCTGGGCATAGGAATACCTCATTATCCTGCACAGTTTACGTTTGTACCGTCAAAATCAAGGGATGGAAAAGCCAAAGCTACCAACAGCAGCGAACCACACTAGTGTGGATTTCTCCTATCACATATGCTTCATACTCAGTCAGTCCCCTCTGCTACTCCCCTTCTCCTCTCTCCCTCTCTGTACCCACTCCCCTGCCCTCCCTCCCCCTCTCTTCCTCTCTCCTCCCTCTCCCCTCTCTCTTTGTCTGTGCCCCACAACATCAACCCTACTGACCAGACTGAGCCCTTCGATTCATTTCTCTTCTCACCCGCCCATTCTCAACAACCAGCTTTAGCCCTTACTCCCAGCCTTGGTAATTAATGGTGCTATTATTGTGAATTAATTGTATGAGCCAGTCAGTATTTAGCCTAATTAAGAATGGAGCCAACAGATTATTTAAAGCACCACTCCAGCAGAATTTGCAGTCAGCCATGCATCAGCTGCCCAGTGAAGTTTCCCAGGCAGGCTCAGCCTCCACCTCTACTTATCCTAAACACAGTGCTCTATTAAGTACTCTGGGAAATTATCAGGGCTTTTTCCTTAATTTATCACAACTCAAATCAATAGTTTTGTGCTTAGGTCTATCACTACTAATCATACAAAAAGCTAAATGTTCATAAAGGTCATTTAATTTTTCCTTACCATTTTCCAAAATAGATTTAGCACTATTAAAGACAAACAAACATATTTCTTCCTCAGAAGGAAGCTTCCAGTATATGCTGGTAGCTGGCCAACCAATTTTCCACTCAAGAGCAACAAATAAAAATCACTGTGCTTGAAAGTGAAAATGTACACCTGGCTCCTGGCCTACTTCTAGATTAGTGGTGACCGGATGTATCAGATATCACTCTGTATGCCATAAACTTACAGGATGATTATCTGTTGCTTAAAATCATTATTTTTAAAACAGCAAAGAGAAGGCTGAGTGGATAGTTCCACCACTCAGTGCTTAACGCACAAGTCTGAGAACCCAAGTTCAGATTCCCAGCACTCTCACAAAAAGCTATGGCACAGGGGCACATGTCTGCAACCCCAGAACCCAGGAGATGGGGACAGAGTTGCCTGCCCGCCAGCCTAGAGGAATTGGTGAGTTTAGGGCTCCATGAGAAACCTTGTCCCAAAAAATAAAGTGGAGAGTGAATGAGGAAGACAGCCAACATTGACTTCCAGCCTCCACACATATGTACACACATGTGGACCTGCACACATGCTCATACAGAACCATGTACACATAGACACATACACACAAAAATATTAAATAGAAGGAAAAAAGAGAAAAGAATTCAAGTAAGGAATTTCAAAATACTTTTGAGATTTTTAGGTGTATTTAGTGTGTGTGTGTGTGTGTGTGTGTGCTCTGCCTGCATGTATGTATGTGCACCACATGTATGCCTGGTGCCCACAGAGGCCATAAAAGGGAATTGCATCCCCTGGAACTTGAGTTACAGATGGCTAAGTCAACATGGAGATGCTGGGACTCACACCCAGGTCCTCAGCCAGAGAAACAATTGTGTCTAACAACCGAGCCACCTCTCCATACACACACATCCCCTTCTGAGATTGTCCAAGGAATAAACTTAGAATAGCAAGTTCTGCCTAAAGTGGAAGTTCTCCCTGAATTTTTTTTTCCCATTAAAGGGTGACTCGGCCTTGGGGAAAGCAATGGCTGACACCTCCACCACTGCAGGGATAAGCTGAAGCCATGGGTCAGTCTTTCCTGGTGGGATGTGGGACGTGCTCGTTGACAGGGCACCGGGCATTCTCCGAAAATAAAGAGACAGGGCTGAGGCGGGTCAAGTGTGCTTGGGACCTAAGAAGCATGAGACCTTGGACCGTCTCACCCGGCATCCGGGCCCCTGTTCCTCTCACTCATTCATCTTGCAGTGTTTGGGCTGCCTCTCTCCACACAGCGACACGAGTCTGAGGCCTCAGAGGTGTCCATTTCAAATGCTTCCGTTGGTGGCGCACGCCTTCAATCCCAGCACTCGGGAGGCAGAGCCAGGCGGATCTCTGTGAGTTCGAGGCCAGCCTGGTCTACAAAGCGAATTCCAGGAAAGGAGCAAAGCTACGCAGAGAAACCCTGTCTCCAAAAAAAAAAAAAAAAAAAAAAAAAAAACAACAGCAAAATCAAATGCTTCCTTTTCCCACCCACCCTAGTCCAGCTGCTCTGGTCATATCTCACTTCCTCAGGTCTTCACCACACTCAGACTAGGTCTCCAGGTAGTTCTTCACAAGAGCATCTCAGGAAGGTGGCAAGGGAGGGGTGAGGAATATCCCACTTCCATTACGCCCACCCCTTGTTTCCTTTTGCTAGACCTCACATGCGAATACTTTCAAAACTGCCTGCACCACTGTCCTCTTGCCCTTCATCTCTTCTCTATGCTATATTTAATCCCTATTTAATATATATATTAAGCTACCTGGAAAAGCAAAAAAAAAAAAAAACCTGAAGATTTTCTTTGTGATCAACTCTAGAAACATCAACTTTGCAGCCTTCGCTAAACAATGCGCTGTTCAGAAAAGCATTCCCATTCACAGAGGGTATTTAATGAACGTGAATGCCTAGTTTCTTTACTGGTAAGCACAGTATTTGCTTTTTAATGCTGCAATAGGTCTATAAACATGTGAGCATGTTTGCATGTATGGGTCTATAGATACTGTCATATGAGCCTGTACTGGATCACAATGAGGCCAAGCACATCACACAGAGTACATGTTATAGAGTTCGCTATTTAAATTTCATCAAAAAGTTCCCTAGGGGCTGGGCAGATGGCTCAGGGAAGTCCCACAAGGCTTTTACAGGGTACCTGGGTTCAGTTTCTGACACTCACAGTCAGGCAGTTTCAGTGTGACTCCAGTTCCTGGGAGCTAATGCTCTGGCCTCTTTGAGTACATATAGTGTACTCACCTGCAGACATGCACACAAACATAATTAAATACAACATTTTGGATGAAGGGTGGAAAGATTGTAAAACCAGACCAGGGAATCTGCTGTGAAACTGTCACTTCTAGAAGTGACAGAGAAGCTGCACCCATCTGTAGCAGAATATTATTTTAAGGTGTGTTACTTTTGTTTATGTTGCATTTGTTTAACTCTGTGAAGCTGTGTTACTATGCCTGTCTAAAACACCTGATGGTCTAATAAAGAACTGAATGGCCAATAGCAAGACAGGAGAAAGGATAGGTGGGGCTGGCAGGCAGAGAGAATATATAGGAGAAATCTGGGAGGAGAGAAGAAGAAAGAACGAGCCAGAGAAGGAGGGGGACTCCAAGGGCCAGCCACCCAGCTACACAGCAAGCCACAGAATAAAAAACAAAGAAAGGTATACAGGAATAGAAAAGGAAAAGCCCAGAGACAAAAGAGAGATGGGTTAATTTAAAGTTAAGAAAAGTTAGCAAGAAACAAACCAAGCTAAGACCAGATGTTTATAATTAAGAATAAGCCTCCATGTGTGATTTATTTGGGAGCTGAGTGGCGGGCCCCCAAAGAGACAAAGAGTAAGAAAAAATCAACAACACCTGTGGCTACTCAACAATGTGACTGTCTAAACAAGACCTGAACAATGACAATATCACTAGACATTCTAACCCAGGAGGGAAAACCTCACTGGATCCCATGCCCTCGACTGTGAACTAAAGGAAATTAAGGAATGTTGAGAGAGAGAGAGAATTAGCCTCTCCCAGGGATGAGCACCCCAAGTGGTTATCCAATACCAAGTCCTCGGCCCTGAAATCCTATACACACAAGCAACACTAAACAGACCCAGCAGGTTGCCTGTATAAATTATTGTATGCATAGACAATCATTTGGCAATCAATTTGAGGAGTGGGGACCAGGCAGCATGGAAGGGGTCGGAAGGAGGGGAGGGAGGGGAAAGTGGTGTCATCATATTTTAATTTAAATAATTTTAATTAAGAAATCTTCCCTAACAATAAGACAGGCAAAAAAAAAAGTCAACATCACAATTCAGATATTCGGAAAAAGGGCATATTTCTCTGTCTGATTTGTTTGGTTGCTTTTTAACTGTTGGATTGCGGGAAATACTGAGTCTCGTGCTAACATTGCCACTTGGGTGGATCATCGTCTCCTTGATTCCCTCCCAGGTTCACGCTCTCTCTTCCTGGGAGAAAACCCCTTCCGCCTTGCAACACTCGGCACTGAAAACGTGTCTTTTGCTGCCCTCCAGTGGCTGTTTTTGGTATAAAATCCTGCTACTAAAATGTTCTTCAGAAAGATGCTTTTAAAAGGTGCTTGAAGTAGCCAAACACTAAGCATGCTTCCAGCCTTTTGTGACATACTTAGTTTTCTAATCAGTAAGATGTCAGCCTGGACTTCGGAGCACATCTCTCCTCATTCCTCCCAAATAAAAGAGTTCTGAACTCTAACCCCAACCCTAAACAGATAGGTTTTAAGACCCCTTGTGGAACATAGCCGCAATTGGAGGGTTCAACTAGAACTATTTTTGATGAAGTTGGCCCCAACGCTGTGGAAGAAAATGGCTTCCAGTTCTTGTCCTAGGTTTTTCTTTCTGGGAGGGTTGGTCCTATGTATAAACAATGCATTATTCTTCAGCTGTTATGCTGTGGCTACAAACTCTCAGCTGTGGCTACCACACTCTTTCTGGTGCATATGAGTGCTTGGCTCCTTTTTTGTTGACTGTTCAGGTAAGTTGACAGAAGTTGAGGCAGGAGGAAATCAAACTGCTTTACACATAAACTGGGAACTACACAAGTTCCCGGGGGACTCCAGGGAAGTAAGAGTCTGAGAAACTCTCAGTAAGAAGTCTGAGGACTTCTGATTTCTCATTTCCAGCCGGCCTCAGTTCGGGTTTCTATTGCTGTGATGAAACATCATGACCCAAAGCAACTTGAGAAAGGGTTTGTTTCACTTACTCTTCCACATCACAGTTCATTATTGAAGCTAGTCAAGGCAGGAACTCAAGCAGGACAGCAACCTGGAGGCAGGAGCTGATGCAGAAGCCTTGGAGGGGTGCCGCTTACTGGCTTGCTTCCCATAGCTTGCTGAGCCTGCTTCCTTGTAGAACCCAGGACCACCAGCCCAGGGATGGCACTACCCACAGTGGGCTGGGCTCTCCCCCATCAATCACTAATTAAGAGAACACCCCACAGGCTTGCCTACAGCCCTATCTTATGGAAGCATTTTCTCAACTGAGGCTCCTTTGAAAGCCAAGTTACATTTTAAGTTTTAATTACTATGCCTAAGAGATCCATAAAACAAAGATATCCCTGATCTACAAGCTTCTTGCTCAAGGACAGATAGTTTCCACAATTCTGGAGGCTATTGTTCATGTAAACAACAAGCCACATGTTTTCACTCCCCTAAACAAGCTTGTTTGACCCATGTGCACCGGATGTGCTTGATCACAAGTGGGCAGGAGGATAACAGGCAGGAAATGCATCAGGATATACACTTGCCCTTGATTGGATGTAGCCTGGAGGTACATCAGGATGTACGTTTGCCCCTGATTGGATATAGGCTGGAGGTACATCAGGATGTATGCTTGCCCCTGATTGGACTTGATGGAAGATGCAATGAATTATGGGTTTTCCCTCTTAAGCTGCTACAAATCCTGACTCAGGCCCATTTACCGGGAGCCTGGGTATGGACCTGGCCAGAGCCCATCTACCTGACCAGTACTTAATTAAAACTTGCTTCAAATTTGGCTTTAAACCGTGGTAGTGGTCTTACTCTTGATCAGCGGCATTAAAACTCCTTCCTCTCTGATGCCTCTAGCACGTGTCAAGTTGACATAAAACTGGTCAGCACAAAGCCCAAATCCTCAATTCTGGTCTCTGCCAGAGGCTGAAACCCCAAGTCCCTAAGTCGCTGCCTGGTGTTCAGGTCCTTCTGCATTTCCCCTCGTGTTTTGTCCTATTTCAGGATAAGCTTAGCGACGCATTTTAACAATCCATCCAGCCGCACTGTATTTCCAACAGTCCTATGATTTGTACAGCAGGAGAGGTTGCTGGGTCCACCCCCATTGTGGAGAAAGAAACTGCTTATAAAATGCTTAAGGCAAAATGCTGCCTAGGAGCATTACCTACAACCTCCAGCACGCACACAAAAGGAACTCAGATTATCTTTAACTCATTTTGGTGCAAAAAAAAAAAAAAATGACTTGAAGGACAAGAGAAGCCACGACAGGCAGGATTTGGGCACGATGAGGTGTAGAGAGCAGAATGAGAATAGTGCATGGAGATGTCTCCCCACCATGCTAGGAAATGTGACAGTCGGAATCTCTGCTCTTTTGGTCCATGAAGATCCTTTGCCTTTTGTCTTTCTCCCTGCACCTCAGTTCATTCCCCAAAGATGCCTCAAACATTAGGAATCGATGTCTGCTTCAGGAATTCAACTGGGCGAAAACAGGAGCCGGACAATTTACCTCTGATCCAGCAAGTTCTGGCCAGAGCTTGTTCTCTGTACTCAGGGTTCATGGGCCTCAGCTTATACTCAATTTATATTCAGTTCTTTTTTTTTAAGATTTATTTATTATGTACACAACATTCTGCCTCCATGTATGCCTGCACGCCAGAAGAGGGCACCAGATCTCATTATAGATGGCTGTGAGCCACCATGTGGTTGCAGGGAATTGAACTCTGGACCTCTGGAAGAGCAGTCAGTGCTCTTAACCTCTGAGCCATCTCTCCAGCCCTATACTCAGTTCTAAATTGGGGATTTTTAAAAGCAGACCAAGCTAGAACTACCCCCTTCCTTTTTTTTTTTTTTTTAATCTCTGAAACCCTACCGATGCTCAACATATATTCTAGTCTCGAAGCATTCAGTCTAGAAAGTCCCAAAACATATGAACACAGGTCTAGTAGCCACACTAGGTTTCCTGGGTTCAGAAAACACTCTGGGAATGGGTCTAGGCCAACATTACTAGAAGCATCCCTAAGTCAGGGCAGATTGGAACCGTCCATGCAAACTGTCCATGCTGTGTATTTTTTTCATGTGACATTTTCAGGAAAAGGTTCTTTCCTAACAAATGTGAGACAGATTACTGGAGGATTTGGTATGAAGAAGCCTGAGTTCTCTACTAGCAGCAATCCTTCGGCATAAGCCAGTCTCCTGTGATGTCCACATGCCCCCAGTCCTTTCTATCATTTCCTGCCTGACACGGGATGAATCAATACCTCACATACCCGTGCCTCCCGGAGAACCCCAGAAGCACGCAAAGCCCTTTTCTCTAGGAACTGATTTGTCCACCAAATTTACAAACAGGCTTTGAAGCACTCGCTCAGCCACACGGCACACATGATAAACACTGGCAGTGCAGCCTTCGGAAATGGCCATTTGATGTTTTAAGCAATTTGTCTCTTGCTGTGTATTTTTTTTTTCAAGTGACGTTTTTCAGGAGAAGGTTCTTTCCTAACAAATGTGAGACGGATCATTGGAGAGTTCAAGGATCACACCAGAGTTCAAATATTCCATAATCTCTAATAATGCATTCAATCTGAGAATAAAAGGGAACCACAAGTTTAGGTAAGATACTACATATAAACTGTAAACCATTCACTTCGCGACTACACATACCTCCTAGTTCTTTCAGTTATCAAAGTCAGCTTGAAAGATTAAAGTACAGAGGAGAATAACAGGGATGTAGTGAACTCAGTCACTGGGTCAGTCTTGAGGGACTTCTGTGCTAGCCTTTCAGGCAATGGGCCCTTAGAAGTCACTACTTAATAGGTCAACCCCTCTATTATTATTTTGAATGGGGAGTTAACTAGAATGCAACTTTGGGCAATCCTCAGTTTCTTGATCCATAAAATGGAGACAATTTTGAGAGCCAAAGTTACATGTTAAGGTTTAATTACTATGCCTAAGAGATCCATGAAACAAAAATGTCTCTGATCTGCAAGCATCTTGCTCAAAGAGAGGGAGTTCCTGAAATGCTGGAGGCTATTGTTTATGGAGACAACAAGCCACACGTTTTTCACTCCCCTCGACAAGTTTGTTTGACCCATCTGTACCGGATGTGCTTGATCACATGTGGGCAGGAGGTTCTCAGGCAGGAAATACGTCAGGATGTATGTTTACCCTATTGGATGTAGGCTGGAGGTATGTCAGGATGTATGCATGCCTCTGACTGGACCTGATGGGAAATACTTAAGCTACTATAAACCCTGATTCAGGGCCATCTTCTGAAAACCTAGAAATGGACCTGGCCAGAGCCCACCCACCTGGCCAGTATTTAATTAGAGCTTGCTTCAGATTTGGCTTTGAATTGTGGTAGAGGTCTTATTCTTGATAGGTGGGATTAATAACAAAAGTCCCTGTTTTACAGGGTCAGTGTGAGGTTTAGAACTGAGAGACCTCACGCCCAATCCTAAGTTCTCACCAGCTGTGCACCCTCTTTAGGATTATTTTGATTTAGCTGCTGAGTGTTTTACTCTGTGCAAGGGATTACATGTTACTGCATTCAGTTTACTATTTTTAAATCTCTCTATCTTCACTTAAATCCTTAACACAGGCTTTATCAGCTCCATATAAAAATATAAACAGTCCTCCTGCCTCAGGCTCCCAGATGCTTGGAATTATAGGCCTGTGTTATCATATCAGGCTCCATCCAGTGCTTTGAAAGTGCAGAGTCTTATGGAAAGCCCTCTCTCTGGTTGCCTTAGGTAATTCCAGGCTGTCACTATGCACTGTTATCCCGGGATCAGAGCCGAGGAGTATTCTGAGGAAACCAGGTGGGAACCTATAACCCCATCATCAAAAATAAACCCACTGTCAATGTCATTATTTGGGTACAAAAATAATCATGACAACACATTTAATAGTGTTCTAAGGCCTGAACACTTGATCTAAAACCATTCAGGGATTTTGCTCCTGTAAAGTATAATCCTTGTAAAACATCTGCTTTTCCATCACTAGTCAGCCCCTTCACAGTGAGAAGCAGTAAGATGTTAAATGGGCTTCACTCTCAGCACTCAACAGTGGCGACCAAAGTCTGTATATAGCATCCAACCCACCTCACCCAACAGAAATGGGTGGAGGTCTTAGCTAGCCTGTAACCTAGAGGGAGAGGCCCTAGTCTAGTGAGGAGGACAGACACCTTCCCTAGCACTTATCTCAGTGCCCAATACATAAATGGCTTGTTGTTGGTACTCAGCTACTTCTTAAGACTGTAAGATGAAGCAGTCTCCAATGTTCTGGCTTTAAAACTCAACTGGAAGCAAGGCTAGAGGGCACTGGGTTGAAACACTGGCCTCTGGGCTTTGCTCTGCAACCAAAGAGCCAAGGAAGTTGGAAGAAACTCTACAATGAGGTTATCAGCAAATCTCCCTGCTGCTGTGATCCGCTAAGGGTGGTGCTCCATCTGCGTTTGATCCAGGGGGTCCAAACAGGACCCAGTTTCTCTCTGTTGAAACTGGCAGAAAGAGGTGTTGTTTGTTTGTTTCTGTGCTATCACACCAGACATGGATCGTGACTTTAAAACCAGCCTGGACTACACATCTGGACCATGTCAAAAAAAAAAAGTTACCAATATCAAAGATCTTTACTGAGCTAGGCATTGTGGAGCACTGAACTGCAAACCTGGAGCCCATCCCAGCCCTGCCACACCCATTACATTTCCCGACTTTCATGTTCTCTCCCACTATAATAAAATTGATGTCTGCCTTAAAACTATACCACAAAAAAGTTTTCAAAAATAAGGAACAAGCCTCAGTGTCGTAAAACGCCTCATCTTCCGAAAAAGAAGAAAGGTTCTAAATGTCCTAAGTAAGACAAACACAGATTATCCCTATTGAGGGCACAGTGTCTGCAAAGTGACACGTTTGAACATCTGAAAGCGCTGGGTGAGTTCTGAGAATTTCACGTCCACCCCTGAGCGCAGCACAAGGGGAGCAGGCAATGACTCACCCCATGTTCCCATCCATCAGCAGAACCGTGTTGTATATGTGAGAGAAGAGGAAAAGAAACAGAATGGTGCTGAAGAACATCGTCATCCATGATCCATGGTCTTCACGAAACATTTTTAACCGGAGCAACTGGCCTGAAATAGAAACATTATGAGTCAGTGTACATTGGCAATTGAAATTCATGTATCTCTGCTTCATTTATACCACGAGAATACCTTTGGGATAAACCGTTATAGAATGCCTTTTTGTTTTTATATGAGGAAAGGATAATGACTAAAATCCAAGACAACTAGTATTGCTCTAGGAAGTGGTCTAATGTGATTATCCATTACACTGGCATGGGGGTAAATTAGAACACTACCCTTGCTGTATTTTATTTCATAAATGTGGTTTTGGTTCACACTGAAACTATGTAAGGTGGACAGCAAAAGAACGATAAGTAAGTTCTACATGGTTTCCTTTTGCTTCTAGATGCTCGTTCTTCATATCATGGCCAGCTCCACTTGGAAGAGGACTCGGTTTCTTAAGAGACATGACAAGGAAAACAAAGATCCTGTCATCAGACACAGAGGACTTAGCCTCACTCCTCTCTTAAAAGTTTGTACAGCCACATGTGTGAGTGAGGGTCACATGTGTGTGTCACAGACAGCAGTGTGTCTTGTGGGAAAATATAACTTCCATTCTGATCCACAGAATCCAATTTACAAAGACAGATGATAAAAAAAGAGAGAGATGAGATTAAAGTGGTAAATTTTTAAGAAAAGAAATATATATTGGGATAAACACTGAACTAAAAATTATTAAAATCAGAAGTGTCCCACAAAATGGTTAAATTTATGGATACAAGTATTCTGAGAGATGAGTATGCTTTTTTTTTTTCTATAAATAAAACCCAAGAGAAGGAAAGCGGTGAGAGTAAGCCTCTCTAAAGATAAACTTTGCCCGGTGTGGTTATTTCCATTCTTCAGAAAGCTTATCTATTCACTGAGCGGGGGGGATGGCATCGATAAAAGAACTACACAATGGGGTAGAGGGGTTAGAGATGGCTCACAGTTAGCATCAGGTACCGATCTTGCAGAAGACCCTAGCTCAGTCCCAGTACTCATGGCAGGGTCCTCACAACCACCTGTGACTCCAGCTCCAGCAGGTGTCTGTGGTCCTCTATGCTCATAAGCACACATACACACACACACACACACACACACACACACACACACACACACACACACCACATGATTAAAATAATATATCTTTAAAGTGAAGTTGACTTGAGATTTTACAATTAAATGTCTCAATACAACAAAAAAAAGCTCCCTTTTTAACTACATGAAAGTCATGAAATAGACAAAATTTCCACCTGAAATGATCTTGCTAGAGACGGCTTATGAACAGAGAGAGGTCTGTTAAGACTTAGCTACATGGCCCAGCACTTAGGAGCCCTTACTGCTCTCCCAGAGAACCCAAGTTTGGTTTCCAGCCCCCATGACACGTGGTTCACAAACACCAACTCCAGCTCTGGGAGTCTGATGCCCCATGCTGGCTTCCCTCCATACACATCCACATACACATAATGCATAAACAAAAATAAGTTTTTAATGTCAACATTTAACTACTAAACTTCCCCTTGTATTTACTTTGTTTCAAATAGCATCCTAGATGTCACTTAGAAACTGTGAAACATTATCCTACCCATAACTTTAGCTGGAGGGGGAAAAAAGGCAGATGGCTTACACATGTCTTCTTGACTCACAGAGAAGCAAAGGGCTAATATGAAGGTCAGGAGGGGCTGAGATAGACCAGTTGGTAAAGTCCTTGCCTTGCAAATACAGGACTTGAATTCTATCCCAGACCCTACACATGCACATGCACACACACTGTGCACCTCCAAGAGGTTGACTCTGACCTCCACATGCACATGTGAATACACACACACACACACACACACACACACACACACACACACACACAAGATTT
This sequence comes from Peromyscus melanophrys, assembly GCA_902168415.1. NCBI lineage: Eukaryota > Metazoa > Chordata > Mammalia > Rodentia > Cricetidae > Peromyscus > Peromyscus melanophrys. Next base: position 18,853 of record CABHPR010125456.1, read on the forward strand.
CAAAAGGAAAATGTAACTGTATAGCTAATAAAATAATGCACAAAGCTCTATCAAAACAAATGATACTAGCACCACCACTGATAAGATTTTAGAACTTGAGGATTAACCAAGCAATTATGGAAAGCCAGGAATGTTGAAGCCTCTCTCTGAGACACTGACAGGACCATCACAGTAAAAAGATATTAAGCAGAAAGTGTTCGGGGCTAAAAATATGGACATAGCCAGGCGGTGGCGGTGCACACCTTTAATCCCAGAACTTGGGAGTCAGAGACAGATAGATCCCTGTGAGTTCGAGACCAGCCTGGTCTACAGAGTGAGTTCCAGGACATCCAGGCAATTACACAAAGAAACCCTGTCTCAAAAAAATGACATGAACATCTTAAAGCCAATGATAAAAATATGTGTTCATTCATTAAAGAACTATATCTAATACATTCCTTTTATATGCCAGAAAAGGTCCTGGTTGTCAGAGACGCAGCCGTGAGCAAGCAAGAGAATGCTGAGGGTCAGGCAGCAGTTGGCGATGAGTGAAGACATGGCCTTAACTGTGTTCACAGACTGTCTTGGAGGGTTCTCTGTGCCTCCTGTCTTTTCAGCTGCAAAGGCCTGTGCATTTAATGCAATAGTCATAAGGAACCATGAGGACTTGCAATCAGAATTCCGTTAAGACTCTAAATGTGAATTTCTTTTTCAATGTCGATTTATGTCAAAAATTCACTAACAGACTGATTTTATACCAGTGATTTAGGAGTGCTCTGCAAATAAAACACTGTGAATTAACCATGTGCTGCCTGAAATAATACAAAGTTAGTAAAAGCAGAAATGTGATGGACCCATTACACGGTCATCGCCAAGCTCACTGGCAGCAATTCCAGGCATTAGAGGCATCAGTGTAAAATGGCAGGCTAGCAGGGTTAGAACTCACTGGAGGAGCACAGTACACGGTCAGCCTTGGTGTGACACAATGGTGGCGTCAAATCACATCAAACCTCCCCTGAAGCAACTTCAAGATTAACTCGATAAATGCCAGAAACAGGATCCACGGATGCCATCAACTGAATGGCCCCACAAATGACTTTCCCATACAATCTAATCAAATCCAGAACCTTGAAAGTACATGAGGATGTCTGATGAACACACACACACACACAGTCTCTGCCCTGCAAGGTGGCCATGCACATTGTTTACCTGGAACACCAGTGACATAATTACTCTCCTGGCATAAAGATTAATGGTGGTCCCATCATTTTTTCCTAGTGGTGTTGGTTTGGGCAATAAATTCCAGTCAACTACTATCCATAATAGAATGGTTCGAGAACCTTCCATGAGTACCAAAACTCATGTATGCTCAAGTCCGTTACATAAAATAGCATGGCATTGGCATGTATCCCACATAGATCCTCTCATGCACTTTTAATCTTCTCTAGATAATCCCTAAAGTGTGAGAACAGTTGCTGTATTGCAAAGGGGGAAATGACCAGGGGGATAAAATCCTGTACGTGTTCAGTACAGGCGCAATGTTTGTCACATATTTCATATCCATTGTTGGCTGAATCTGCAAATATGGAATCCACAAACACATAGAGCTAGTGTATGCCACTACACTACAGACCACAGAATCCAAACCCTTCTAATGCTTTGTACTAGGAGAATCTCAGGTGATACCTCTGTGACAAGAGGCTTCGTGGAACAATACAGGAAAATACATCACTAAGAGATGTAGTCAAAATTATTTTTAGTTTGATCCCATGTATCTTTATAAATCTAAATGTACCCTTATTTTTATAATAAAATAATCATGTTCTATATGGACTATCACCTTCATTATGACAAAGCGATTGAAAAATATAGCTTAGTTATTCAAGTGGCATCCAAACCATTATGTGTTGAGGGGGTGGAAGGGTACAGGTATTAAGGGCCTACAAAAGTTAGACAAAGCCAACTGGAGTTACCTATCAGGCATGCCTAATCTGCAACCCATAGGCCACATGCAGCCAAGGGTAGCTCTCAGTGGGGCCCAATACAAAGTCGTCAGTGTCCTTAAAACATTATGGAATGTTTTGCAATTGTTTTCAGAACTTGCATGGTTCTCAAGTCCAGATTTTTTTAGATGACAAGGTAGTGTTACAATATCAAAAGGGTTAGACACACTTGTGAGAATATAAAGATTTGTCCTAAAAAGATAATAGGTGTAGAACCTCTAAATTGGCATACAGTCCTAACAAGACTAATAATTTCACGGCAGTTAAAACGAGCCCTCAAATGCTGTAGAAGATACAGGTAAGCAAGTGCCAGAGAGAATTCGGAGGAACTACTCGGCTTCTTGGCTTTGCGGCTGATGTGTTCGCATCACTGGAAGAGAAATGAGTACATCCTATCTACTCACTACTTGCTGTGGTTTGAATAAGAACTGTCCCACACACACCCATGTGATGGGTCACTGTTTTTGGAACTGGTACCAACATTGGGAGATGGGGTCTGGTTGAAAGCAGTGGGTGATACAAGGGGTATGAACTTGAAGGGTGCACCTGGTCCTGAGTCCCTCCCTCACTCTTGCTTCCTGTGGTGGGCTGCTCTGCTCTCCTCTCTTCCTCCTCACCATGATGCTCAGACTCACCACAGCCCCACTGCCCTGGATTTAGCCAACTGTGGACCAAACCTCTGAAATCCTGAACAATAAGCCCCTTCCTGCTTTTAAACTGTTTCTCCCAGGTATTGTCACTGAATGAAATACGAACACTCTGCCAGACTTAAAAATCATGACTCTGGGTCCCTTTCCTTCCAAAGTATTTCTCCCACGAGGCATGTGTGATGAAAGGCCCTCAGAGGAGATGGAACGGGAGTGTTTGTGTTTCCAGATGAGATAGTGGTGGGCCCACTAAATGGAGGTTGTTAGCACAGGAGATAGGTTGGGTTCAAGGAGGCTTCTAGGTCTGTAGGAGATACAAAGGCTGAGGTCTTCTGGGGCAAGATTCATTGGGAATGATATAGAAATGCAGGAAAGGTCAAGGGTTCAAGAGTCATGACCTTGGAAATCCAGAGTGTCGGACTGAGCAAGTCTCCAGGGAAGGGGACCACAAGCCTTCAGTAAGAGTGCAATGATCAGGATGACCCACACCACCTTGAGCAGGGTGATAGTGCCAAGGAGGTGGTCGGGGACATCACCGCCCACAGAGAACGACAGGAGTGGTAGAATGGCGAACGCAAATGGAAGGGGTTCGTCTCAGGATGTTCAATGCACCTGAGAGGTCTAAAAAGCTTCAGCAACAGAACAACAATCTGAAAATTACCAGTATTGTGTCAATATTTCCCTAAGGTCTTGAGTCACTGCTTCGAACGGAAGTCCTTGCCCTGTTCAGGGCTTCAAGTAAGTGAGAAATTAACTTCTCTGCAGTCATTGCCTATTTCTGAAGCTATTATTAATATGTTAGTGTCATCTGACCAGATAGAAGGCAGCTGAGAAGTCAGACTAGAAAGAAGTTTAAATAGCCCAAATGAAAACTTTATTCCCTCCACCTTTCTCTGTACTCATGGCTGAAGAATACACAGTAAAACATTTCTGCTGAATGGAAGACTGACGGGCAAATTACAGCCTACATTGTTCTCACTGAGACTACACAACTATAGGAGACCTAAGACCCACACTTTACATAGCCATTTTATGAACCTATATACACTTTACCATCTATGCACTGCAGTGAAGTGGGAACCATGGTTCTCTTTTCTGCCTGCTTCTGTGCATGCTGTCATGATTTGAACATGGTTAGATACCCCTGAAAACTCATAGAAATTTAATTCCTACTTTAATAGCATTGAGAGATGCTGCGGTCTTTAAGAGATGATTAAGTTGTTAGGGAAGATTAGTGCCTGGGGCCTGGGTTAATTCTCTCAAGACTGGATTAGTAACCATGAGATAGGTTGTTATAAAATGAAGACACTCTGCATGGTTTGTTTGTTTTGTACATGTCCAGCTGCTCTCAGCATTTCAAAGCAGCATGAGCTATTCCAAAGCTGAGGAATACAATGTTCCTGGATTTCTCAGCTTCTGGAATCATGAAGCAAAAATAATCTCGACTCTATAAATCATCTTGTCCTCAGTGTTCTTTTAACAGCCATGGAAAATGCACTAAGACACCACAGTGCCTGGAACATGCCATCTCTTAAATAAATGTTGGTCCAGTTGCTAGGAGGTAGAATACAAACAATACCGTATTGTATGGGACTCTATATTTCTACATCTGCCCTCCTCCTGCCCTGCTCCCCTGAGCCCTACAGAGATTCCCTCAGCTGTTTACACCTCCCTCCACCTCAGATCTCCTCATATACCAGCTCCTTCTGCAGCACCATTGATTCCTATTTAACACGAAACTCCAATTTCCTTATCAGACTTTCCAACATCCTGATGTCCTGTACACCCTATATGTGTTTTACATGTCCTTTGAAAAACCCCAACTGTAGTTCAGAACTACAGTCTGCTTTCACTGATTCTGTTAAAGTGCTGTGGGGAGGGGGCGTGCTACATGACTAGATTGACTACCACTCATGGCATTGGCCCATGATCTCGAATCCCAGGTGCCATAGCCTGGAACAGCCATTCAGTAATGGCTGTCACTGTGCTTGTCAATTTTTCTGATTTTTCTCCTCAGCATCTGTGTCAACGTTCACCTCCAAGCTCTTAGGAAGCCTCTTCACTCTCAGGATATGATACTTATCCCAGACTCAATAACAATGGCCATTAAACATGATTACTCTCAACTCTGCGCCCACTCATACTCATCCACTCTCTACTTTCAAGGGCATTCCTTCTTCCTTCTCTTGTTTCTCAGAGGATTCAAAACTGTTCTCCAAAAAGACCTCACCTAACGCCTTTTCAGAAGTGCTATCCACTCTCTCAGGAACTGGCCACAGCTATCTATTCTTTCTTCTGTACACTCAATCGCTCCCTTTTTCCTCATCTTTTTTCCTCTGCCCCCAAAATCTCATTCACCCTAAAAACAATGCTTGCTTGTTTTCATGTCCTTAAACTACATCCATTCTCCTTGTCTTTTTATCCAAATTTCATGAAAAGAAATGATCACCACACCCACTCCCTGAGATCTAACTGGCCATGCAAACACAGCCCTGACATTGTTCTGGCAAATGCTCATGGCACTCACCACCGCCCACTGCAGAAACAATACTCTGGGCTTTAATTTACTAGGCATCTTGGCTGTGTATGGCGATGTCCTTTTAATGTTGCATTTTCTTGACTTCCCTATCAGCAAGCACAGTTTGTCCTTTTCCTGTGTTTGTGATTATCCTGGGTGACTATTTTATTTAGGAATCTCCTCTTCTACTTGTCCCATAAATGATGGTATGCTCCCACAGTCCATCACCAGGCTTGTCTTCCTAACAGCCCATGATCGTATCCAGTCTCCTGAGTCCAGCATCCATGTCCCAGCAGAGACCGTTCCACCTCAGTTTCTGCCCAGACTCATCCTGGATGGACTACTGGAAAATCAAACTCAGCACATGAAAGAAAACAAATTCCAAATCCCCAGTCCTTGTCCCAACAACAAGTTGTCCAGATCTCCAGCCTGGCTTTTGTCATCCTTAAAGCTGCTTCTGACCTCACTATTGGATCATTTTTCAAAACAATCCACAGTAGAACTCATTTTTTTCCTTGCTCACAGTCCTATTATTTTATTCTTTTCCATATATAGTTTTTCATTGATTTTCTTTTTTTGTTTGTTTGTTTGCTTGCTTTTTTGAGACAGGGTTTCTCTGTGTAGCTTTGTGCCTTTCCTAGAACTCACTCTGTAGCCCAGGCTGGCCTCAAACTCATAGAGATCCACCTGCCTCTGCCTCCCAAGTGCTGGGATTAAAGGCGTGCACCACCACTGCCTGGTTCGTTATTGATTTTTGATGAAACGATTCCCACACCTTCCCAGCTGGTCTTTCTACCTTTGGCCTTCCCCATCTCAAGCACACCTTCCACACAGTCAGTAGACCTAATTGAAACATAAATGTAGCCACATCCTCCTTCATTTAAACCTTTCAGTGGTCACTTCTTCCCCTGAAGTGTGAAAATCTAAGCTTTTGCACATGGTCTACAAGGCATCACTTGGTTGACCAGCAAGCTTCCTGGTCACCGCTCCCCATCTTCCACTTTGCTTCCCCTAGCACCAATCAGGTTTTGGCTCTTTATGTTTGTGTTGAACCCTCTGCCTGGGTATTCTTCCTTTTCCATAGGCCGTCAACTCCTATCCTTCCTACAAGCTTTAAAATTTAGGTCAGTGATGCCGTCTGGGTCATCTTCCTTGGTTAGTATTTTATATAGTGGAGTAGTACACCAAAGGCACTTCTGGAATAGGCTTGCTAAGGAGACAGCAAGCTCCGGTCAGTGCTGACAAGACTGAGTGCTCATTCTCCAGATATATCATAAGGGACTGGATTGCATGATGATTCAAGTCTAGTTTCATTTTGGAGACCACATGATTTGTTTGATCAATAAGAGATTACCTCAACACCTGTCAACTTTGGAGACTGCTAGCCTTTGAAAATAATTGCCCTTGTCCCTTAAGGATGTATTCCTCCTCATGCTTTCTCTGTCACTGCATATCTCTCCAGTACATTAAATGAACCTGAAGTAACACAGTGATAATATTCTCTAAAGATATAGTTAATATTGAACATTTTAATATTAAAAACATGACTAAATATGAGCCTTATTTCTTATCACTAGAAAAAGAATATGAAAGATAGAATTAAATTGGATCACCACAATTGAGCATTATTTGAAATCTGCTTTTAATCAGCCTGGAATGAGTATATAAAGTATTTATTACAAATTTGTGTGAATTTACAGTTTCTAACAAGGTAATTTTTTCTTAAAAGTTAACTAATTGAAACGACACAGCAAAAATAACTAAAAGAAGAGAACTGAGGCCCACCAGGAGAGCATCTTCTTGTGCACAACACCCTGGCTCCACCATCCCTTCTAAAACATAAAACTTACGGCAACAAAGATTTTCTAACACACACACCAGAGTACCATTAGGGAAAAGGGGTTTTCTAGTTAGACGCATACAACTTTAAAAAATAAGTATAACATCATAAGACCTGTGTTCCCAAAGAGTGCTATTCCATTAGTCTTCAGATCAAATCTTGATGTTTCTTATACATAAAGAGAATCCAAAAACATCAAACAGATGGTTAGCACCCCTCATTAAGAGTAGGAGCTTATTCATAAAATACTCTTATTCACTTCATTTGACAGAAAATCAAACATAGAGAACTGAAATATAATTCCACACAGACTAAAAATATTTTTACAGTGTATAATTCAAATGAGATTCTAAAATGACAGAACGGTTAGAAACCCACAAAAAATGATAGCTAGTGCCTCAGATGCGGTGCCTGGTGCAGACTCCAGGTCTAAGCATTAAGAGAAAAGTGCAGTCAAATATGAATATCCTAAATAAACACATATTGACACAAATTATTCTCAATAAATACAGTAGTAAGTCTTACATTGTATTAAAAGTCCAAATATTGACCACTTCCATTAAATCTTTGCACTAATCATTCAGCTTAAATAAATTATTTATTGTTGCTCAACAGGAAAGATCATGCTGATATTACTTCTCCTTCATTAAAGACACAGCTGTGGCTATCCAATGTGAGAATGGGGAATCCACAGTGCCTCCCAACAGGCAGTCCACGTAATTGTTCATATGTAATATCATACTCTAGAATTTTGTCTCTGTCTTATAGACCTGGTCTATGTATAATCATAGGAAATGGCACTTTCAGATTAAAACCCTCCATATAATGTCAATTTCATGTTGTCTAAACTGGTAAAACAAAACAAATCACCTCAGATTCAAAACACTTATTTTAAAAACACGATTATCTCAACAGTTAATAACAAAAACTATTTTTATCTATTTTGTTACTTCAAGTGGAAGTAGGTAAAAGGTTTTCTGAAATGTCAGATGTGCTAAAATTGGCAATGGGCATAGAAATTATAGGCTGAAAATCTCAAAAATCAGTATCATTACTATCATTGAATTCTTTTTTTTTTTAAGATTTTATTTTTTTATTATGTATACAGCATGTATGACTACAAGGCCAGAAGAGGGCACCAGATCTCATTACAGATGGTTGTGAGCCACCATGTGGTTGCTGGGAATTGAACTCAGGTCCTCTGGAAGAGCAGCCAGTGCTCTTAACCTCTGAGCCATCTCTCCAGCCCCTATCATTGAATTCTTATGCCTTCATTTTACTAATAGCAATTTTGGAAAACAATGATCTATTCTTTTAAAAATAGCTTTTTGTTTACTATCAGACACTAATCTAACTAAAAGGTAGGCTTCAGGCATGTCCAATTGATTCACAGTGCAACTGACTAAAAGGAAGGTTTCAGGCATGTCCAGTCTATTCATACTGCAACCTAATGTTGTCCTCTGCAAAGTCCACACTTGAGAACTGCACAGTCAAGTTACCGAATATGAATCACGATTCTGCACTAGGAAGCTATCCTGGGGTGCATCAGACCTGTGAGCAACATGATTTCCACAATTTCTAGCAATCCTGACTATCTACCAGGTCCCTGGTCATCACAAGGAGGAAAGAAAGGGAGGTCTGTCATCCCTGAACATAATTCATTGACAGGAGAAGTCAGGTCAGAGGCCAGGATTCGGCCACACCCCCACACCTCCAATATTCCTGTTGCCAGTACCTCTGTGCTCAAGGCTGTCAGACTCCGCCTTTCATCTTGAACCTAGTTCCATTCACCGCTGTCCTCTGTGTAGACAGATGTTTTACTACCTGCAAACTCACTGTTCCCTCTGCACAGTCTTCTTACAGAGTTGAAAAGCAGATACATTAAAAAAAAAAACAACTCTGTAACAGAAATGTAACTGTAGAAGCACCAACTGTATAGAATTGGACTTAGAGCAGCTGTGCTCTTTAATCTGCAATAATGTTGCAGCACAATGGATTTCAACTCCCCTGTCTGATAAATGAGAAAGTGGAGATGCAAATGTCCTCCCACATTGACCACACAAAAATTGTAAGGCAATGTCAAGGACTTTTAATGTCTTTTAAGGTGGTTTAGAAAAAAGAAATCAATTGTTTGCTTCTTTAAGAGTAAAGACATTTTGATTTGGGCAATTTTCTAAGCCCAGGTTAAAGTACAATGAAAAATTGGGATGCAGCATCATGTAGCAATCAAAACCAAAAAAGGTATCTTCCCTTTGAGTGAAATTAAAAGTATCCAGTCCCCAAAAAGCAAGTCCGTCATCCCCACTACTTATAAGTCATCCCCACTACTTATAAGTCATCCCCACTACTTGTAAGTCAGTACAAAGTGAGTAAGACTCTACAGGAGTCTATGAGTTCATTAAAAAACCATTTTTTCTGCTTAATCTGAACTCCAAAGTTAAAAAATAAGAAAAAATAATTTAAACACCATACGTGTTGTGTCGGTATGGGACTATAGGGCAGATTCCTTAACTCTTGCATAATTATGACTGATTTCTACCTCCTCCTGGGTTCTGCTCTAGAATACATTAAATTGCTTGGAAATAGTCTTTCTTATTTTCTGAAAGTTTTCCTGAACATATGCACTGTACATGGTGCTGCATCCCATCACAGCACTTTTGTATGCTGTCATTCTTTAAGATCTGTAAACCCACCAGATCAGAGAAGCTGGGATCAAAGATGGTAGACAGCACAGGAGGACCATCTGCCAAAGTCTCCAGGGAATACACTTGGAGAAGCTGCATAAACACTCTCAGAAAAGGTGGATGCTCACTGGAAAATCTCCAGTTTAATAGGAAAATAAAATGAGAACAAAACTGAAAAGGAACAAAACAAAGTCCATAGCAGCCAGACTGGCATAGCCTAGGGAGCTCCCCACTCTGCATGAGTGGAGTGACAAGACCATAGTATTCTCAGTAACAGATGTTTTAAAGAGAGAAGAAAGAGAGAGAAGAAAGGAGACAAAAATTAGAAATGGCAGCAGCAGGAGGAGGAAAGAGATGCCAGGGAAACCCTCTCCATAGGCACTGGCCTGGAGCCACAGTGAGATGCTTTTAGTAAAAGGCCTGCTGAATATGGTGCTTGGTGACCCCAGACTCTCCAGGAACTGAACAGTCAGAAGTTCTGAGCAAATATTGTAGACTACAGGCTGCATGCGGAAACCTAGTCAACTGAATAACCCTGGTGTGGGGTAAAACTCCGAGCAAAGACTTTAATGTATGAGGTGAAACTCTCAAACCAGAAGAAGGAAAAGTACAGGAAACATTTCAAGACCTAAGCAAGGACTTTGTGAATAGGTCACAAGTCACTCAGGAAATAACGCTGACAACTGATAAATGGGACCTCATAAAATTGAAAAGCTCTTACAGAGCAAAGGAGTAATTAATCAAGTAAAAAAGGCAGCCTGTAGAAATGGGAGAAAATCTTTATGGTGAGACTAGCTTATTTTGCTTAATATGACTATCTGCAGTTGCTGCTACTTGACTTTAAGCAGTATAATTTCATTGTAGCCTTCATGGTAGAAATGTCCAATGCACAGATACCACAACTTCTTCATCCACATCTCTGCTGTCCAACAAGAGAAAATCTGTACGTCTGACAGAAGACTACTATCTAGAATATAGAAAGAATCAAAAAAACCAACAAGAAATCAGACCACCTAATCAATTAATATACAAATGAAATGAGTAGACAGTTCTCAAAAAATAAAATGTAAATGGCCAATACATACAAAAAATTTATTAAATCTCACTAGCCTACACAAAACAAGTACAATAAGTTTCCTCTTGCTTCAGTAAATTTGGCAATCTTTATGGAAACAATAACGACAGATATTGATAAGGATGTGAAAAGAGGGACCCCTGAGACACTGCTGGGTCCCTTACAAAACTGAAAATGGATATATCACGGGACCCAGACGTATCACTTCTGAGCACTTCCCTGAAAGACTCCAAATCAATATTTCACAGAGATACTTGCTCATCTCTTGTGGGAACCCACAGAGGCCTTCTAATGAGAAATTACTCAGGGTCAGAGAATTTGAGCTTGCTTTACCCAGCAGAGCTGCATAATGGGATGACTTGACCATGGGTGTGTTTACCAGGTATTTGGAAGGGTCTACACTTGGCTACACGGTGTGCTTTGATCTTGCAAGAGGGAGGTCTTTTGCCTCTCCCCTTGGCATATTATAAAAATAATGGGTTATATCTTTCTGTATGCTGTGAATATGTGTTGTTCTGATTGGTTGATAAATAAAGCTGTTTGGCCTATGACAAGGCAGCTTAAAGACAGGTGGAAAATCCAAGTGGAGAGACAGGAAGAAGGCAAGGAGAAAGACCAGTGAGTCTCCCAATGAGCAGCATGTAATGGGATGCAGGTAAAGCCTATAATCACACATTTGCTAGAAGTTGGATAATAGAAAAAAACTACAGAATTAAATCAGCCTATATACTTTAAAAATGTGCTGACCTCAGAATGGAAACCAGGATATGTGTTACATTGGGGACAGGGTTTTGCTTTTGTTTCTACAGAAGAAGATAAGCTGTGGATACCATCAAAATTGATAAAGGTTTGATTTGAACAAGAGAGACCTCTTAATTAGAAGAGGTGATAGTTTAACAACCAGCATGACCATCCAATTAAAATTAACTTATACCACTAACAAATGCTTTTCATTTAATCAGATATAACTTGCCAAAAGGGAACCTCCCCAAAGTTAGGCTTGGGGGAGGGTTTTTGTTTTTGTCTTTCAGGAGAATGAAGGCTAAGAAATCTGAAGAACACTGGACAAATGAGACATCTGAAGAAAAAGGACAAAATCATCCAGAATAAATGTCCCAAGAAAAGGAGTAAATTTGTCTATTGGTATATCATCTATAAAATTTCATAAGTCTTCCTAAATGTTTGTTTCTGCTCTTCTCTACAGACACTTAACACAAATGGTCTTTTTGTAGTCCCAGTTCAATTAAAAATTAAAGCTGGCTTTGGAGTTGGAGAATGACTCTCTCCTTCTCTAAACCCAAGCATGTTGTTAAAAAGAAAATACAAAATCTCTGTATCGTGTCAGAAGAAAGAGCCATCTGATATGTGACAGTAGAAAACCAAAATTAAGGGACTATTCTATTGCCACTAATCTCAATTCTTTGGTTCTATTTTGATTCTTTAAACTTTTCTTAAGGTATGAATTTTATATCAAAATTTGTAAGATTCATATATATATTTTAAACTTTTATTAAGCCGGGCGGTGGTGGCGCACGCCTTTAATCCCAGCACTCGGGAGGCAGAGGCAGGCGGATCTCTGTGAGTTCGAGGCCAGCCTGGGCTACCAAGTGAGTTCCAGGAAAGGCGCAAAGCTACACAGAGAAACCATCTCGAAAAACCAAAAAATCAAAAAAAAAAAAAACCAACTTTTATTAAGATATTAATGGTCATACAGAGTACTAACTAATTCCAAAAAAAAAAAAAAAAAAAAAAAAAAGCTGCCTATACCTGTTTTTGTGTTTGAGTCTCTATCAGTTTTCTGCAGGGAATCATGACCAGACCTAACAGTGAATTTGAAGTCTCCAGAAAGATGATGGGGCCCCACAACGATGATTCCACATGGACAACAATAATACTACTAAGCTGACAAACATCTCCAAAAGATCAGCTTTGGACTACAAAATGCTCAGGACAATTTCGAGATGGCTAGCTGAGATGATCCAGCCTCACAAACTATTCGAGCGAGGACTTGAGATAAGCCCTGTACTTTTGCATTATGCAGAGACTGGACAACAAATGATATAGCTACCTCTCCTGGAACTTGATAATTAACCCAAAATTTCTCTTTTCAGGATCCCCTAAAGATTCCTTTACCCACAAATAGCAAGAAGTAATTTTAAGAACATGAGGTCCATATTCCCAAGAGGTGGGGCGGGTGGGTTCTGGTCTTTAAATGGTTTTTTGGGTTTAGGATAATTGTCATTGTTTAGGAGGGTTGGTTACAAGTTGTTATTGTTAGTGGTCAGGAAAGAGGCTAAACAAAGGAGATTAGA
>CABHPR010125458.1:4651-17479 GCA_902168415.1 Peromyscus melanophrys
TATTCTCTCTCTCTCTCTATCTCTCTCTCTCTCTCTCTCTCTCTCTCTCTCTCTCTCTCCCTCCTCACACTGCCTCACTTGCTATGCAAAGAGTTTACTGGTGAGCCATGCCCCCTAGCCTACCTCAAAAATGAAAACAGTCAGACTGTATCCACTCCTGGAGCGCCTCAGAGGGCTAGACCCCATTCAGGTTATGGAGGACTGATTGTTGTCTCTGGCTTGCCCAAGAAGCTGACCCCAGGTGTTAGGACACATCTTCACTCAGGGTACTTACAAACCAAGGAGTAGTCTCCCCTCTCCAGGGACGTCAAGGATGACCTGACCTTATGTTCATGATTGTCACCGAGGATGCTAAAGCATGAGAGACCATTGCACACAGACTTGGTTTTGCAGCTCACCCTAGCCCACTTCAACTGGACTGGGAGCTTGGGTAAATGACTTCACTTCTGGGAGCCTCTGACGCTTTCCCTAAAAACTGAGGTCAAGAAAATCAACTCTGGAGGGTTGTTTGTAGCACACAGTGCCTCTCAATAACCATTAGTCAGTGTCTGTTAAAGAATGTTTCTTCAAAACCAATTTTTGATTTTACATTTTGTCAGAAAAGTTTGAGAATGTATCAGGTCTCTGGATTAAGTCTCAGGTCGAGGTCTCAGTTGCTCAGAAAGGAAGTGATGTTTCTTTACTATGGTGTAGGAAACAGGAAGTAGACGAGGCAGGAAAGGAAACTGGGAACAAACTGCAGCAGGAAATTTCCTTTCTGACTCGGCTTCCTTTTCCTCTGTTCCCAGTGACATAAAGAGATAAAGCCTTATATGCCTTTTGTTTACTTTTATTTATTTATTTATTTTTTAAATTGTTTTGAGACAGGCTATCCAGGCTAGTCTGGAACTCACTATGTAGCCCAGGCTTGCCCTGAACTCATGGAAATCCTCATGCCTCACACTCTTGCCTGCTGGGATTCTATGTGCGAGGCTACCATTCGTCATTGCTCTTGGTTGAATGACACCTCTTGGGATGTCTCTGAGACATGATGTCTTATGTACTGGCTGATTTTGTGTGTCAACGTGACACAAGCTGGAGTCATCAGAGAGGAAGGAGCCTCGGCTGAGGAAATGCCTCCATAAGATCCAGATGTAAGGCATTTCTCAGTTAGAGATCAATGCGGGGAGGGCCCAGCCCATGGTGGGTGGTGCTATCCCTGGGCTCTATAAGAAAGCAGGCTGAGCAAGCCATGAGAAGCAAGCCAGTAAGCAGCACCCCTTTGTGGCTTCTGCATCAGCTCCCGCTTCCAGGATCCTGCCCTGTTTGAGTTCCTGTCCTGACTTCCTTTGATGATGAACAGCAATGCTGAAGTGTAAGCCAAATAAACCCTTTCCTCCCCAACTTGCTTTTTGGTCATGGTGTTTCATAGCAGTAATAGAGACCCTAAGACAAGTTGGTACCAGGAGTGCTGTATTGTTGTGACAGATGTGACCATGTTTGGGGGATGATTGTGGAAGGACTTTGGAACTTTAGGCTAGAAGAGCCCCCAAGTGTTGAGAGCTCAGTAAGATGTTCTTTAGGAACTTGGAAGATAAGACTGTTGAGAGCAGTGCAGAAGATGGAGGCCTGGCTTCTGAAGTTTCAGAGGGAAATTTAAAGACAGGGCCATTTGTTACTTTTAATTAAAATTCTGTGGTTCTGGTTAGCTAGGACTGAAGATTCCGCTGTGATTAACAAGATACCAGAACCACTAAAGTAAAACTTGGCTTTGTTGGGATACTTGATACTGGTCTGCTGGAGCTAAGAAATTAGCCGTGATTAAGAGGAGACCAGCATCACTGAGGTGAAATCTTCTGGGAAGTGTTTCCTGAGAACACAGAGAAGCTGTGTTCCAGAGGCAACCAAGGCTGTACTCTGTGCTGGCAGCCAGACTTGGTAATATGTAAGAGTCACCCAGGTGGAACTGGTTTTGAAGGCATGAAGGGGTCATGGAGAGCAGCTGAGGCTTGGCACTGTGAGTGGCCAGGAGAGGCCATTGGTGAAGGTGCAGCCTCAGTGGCAGTTGAAGGCCCAGGATTGAAGGGGTCATGCAAAGAAGTTGAGGCTGGGCATCATGAGGAGAGCTTATGAGAGGCTATTGGTGAAAGTGCAGCCCAGTTGCAGCAAGGGACCCCAGCTTTTTGGAGATGCCAGTCCTGTGGGATGACCACCAAGACCAGCAACAGGAGTGGAGTAGAACCAGCTGGAACCTAGGAAACAAGCTGTGTGCGCTGCAGAGGGCAGAGCTGGAGAAGTGAGCCAAGCCTTTGGAGAAGTCCAGAAGACCACGAGTAGGTCCTAGACACTGGACAGCCGGAATTTGGTTTTGCTTTGATTTGATTGTGACTGTGCCCTGATTTTTTCCCTTTTGAAGTAAGAAAGTATTTTACTGGAGCCCACAGTTGAGAGACTTTGAATTTGAAGACTTTGGATTTTAAAAGAGATTGGCTATTTTAAATGGACTGAAATTTTAGTGTGTTTGAATTTGGAAAGACTGAGGGATTTTTAAAGTTATTTGTGTTCTTAATATGAGACCTTGGGGATGAATAAGAAAGGAAGGGTTATGGCTTAACAGCGACATGTTTATGTTTCCAGTTGACAGAGGGTCAGTTGTACTGGCTGGTTTTGTGGGTCAACTTGACACAAGCCAGAGTCATCAGAGAGGAAGGAGCCTCAGTTGAGGAAATGCCTCCATGAGATCCAGCTGTAAGATATTTTCTCAATTAGTGATCAGTGGGGGAGGCCCCAGTCCATTGTGGTAGAGTGCTTGCTTAGCATCCTTAAGGTCCTGAGTTTGATCCCCAGTATTGAAAATAATGGGGTACGGAGAACACTACCATTCACTCTTAATTGTTCTTAGTATTTCAGTAGGTATTCTCCCAGTCTTTTGGGTATAATGTATAAATACATGTTTCACAAAGAGTGAAATAGCACATATGCCAATTTTATTTAAAACAAAATGTAACAGGAGGCTGTGGTAAGTCATTTGGCAACTTTATTTTATTTTATTTTTTTCTTCCTTTTTTTGTTTTTTGTTTTTTGTTTTGTTTTTTTGAGACAGGGTTTCTCTGTGTAGTTTTTGGTGCCTGTCCTGGATCTCACTCTGTAGTCCAGGCTGGCCTCGAACTTACAGAGATCCACCTGGCTCTGCCTCCCAAGTGCTGGGATTAAAGACATGCACCACCACCACCTGGCCTTATTTTTTTTTCTTTATTAAGAAAATTTTATATTTTATATACCAACCACAGCTCTGCTTCTCTTCCCTCCTCCTGCTTCCCCCCAGCTTTCACCCCCAACCCACCCCCATCCCCTCCTCCAAAAAGGTAAGGCCTCCCATGGGGAGTCAGCAAAGTCTGGTACATTCAGCTGAGGCAGGTCCAAACCCCTCCTCCTGCATCAAGGCTGTGTAAGGTGTCCCACCATAGGTAATGGGCTCCAAAGAGCCAGCTCATTTTGGCAACTTTTTAATTTAATGTCTATATCTAACTATGTCATTGTGAACATTTACAAAATTCTTGATGTTTTTAATAACATTGGATTTGTTTGGTTGGTTGATTTGATTTTCTTGTCATGTGTAGCCCAGGCTGAGTTTAAACTTTCATATAGCAGAGGATTGCCTTGAATTTCTAATCCTCCTGTCTCTGTCTCTCAAGTGCTGGAATTACAGGTGGGTGCCACCACACTCTATTTGTGCAGTACTGGAGACTCAAACCTTGGGCTTTTGTGCATGTTAGGTAAGCACCATTCCAAAAGAACCATGACCATGTCCCCAGCCTCATAATATGTGTGTGTGTGTGTGTGTGTGTGTGTATACACGCATATACATACATTTATATACACACACACACATACGTATATGCGTGTGTGTGTGTGTGTGTGTGTATGTGTGTGTACTATCTTTAAGAGACTCCATAGGGTGCCACTTTCTCCTTAGGAAATTTGGGTAACAGCAGCTGTCAATTCAGCAGTCCCATCTAGTCTGCAACTCATATATGGGAGCAGCTGTGGCGAGGGCCCAGGTCACACCTATGTCCCTGATGTAGAATGGAACAGGGAAAAGGGGACAGGCGTGTGGCTGTGGAAGGCTGGCAGGCGGGACAAAGCTCAGTGTAGGTATTATAAACTGCAAGAGTCACGTGGTCTTCACTCATTTAGCCATTGTTTAAACCAAACTGAGAAATGGAGTGAGGAACATAGCTTAAAAACCATATTGTGGGGCTGGAGCGATGGCTGCTCTTCCAGAGGACCCGGGTTCAATTCCCAGCACCCACACAGCAGCTCACAACTGTCTGTAACTCCAGTTCCAGGGCACCCGACACCCTCACACAGACATGCACATAGGCAAAACACCAATGCACATAGAATAAATAAATCATTAAAACTACATATGATGTAACTCCAAAGCCTTTTTGTGTGACTCGAAATAATGTAATGCCTGAACTTGGTACAGGTACTAGACCTCAGAGGGCAGCCTAGCCCAGGACAGGCCTTGGTATGCTAATGAACTAACCCCAAGGTGATGTTGACTGTTGGTGGCCAAACTGTGAGCCCTGGTAGCACAAGCTACCACCCAGTGAAATTATACAAGAATTGGAACTTTGGGAATGGTCTCTAGGATCTCACCACCATGACCCAGAATGCTTCTCTAACCACTGTGTCGATACCCTTCAGAGAGAGAGGACTTGAGACTCTGTGCATGGCCCTGATCGCAGTGACTGTTGAATTTCTGGCACTGGGTCCACACCAGATAGCCGTTGGCCTACACTCTCCAGGACCTCCTGGATCTCCACCAGTGACATCCTCTCAGCCTGTCACAGCTGAAGGACTTTGCAGAGGACATGGGTCAAGCCTGAAAGTTTCTGAAGCGTCCTCAGTGGAGAAGATTCCCCAGGGGATCCCTGAAGCAGTATTTCTGCCCAAACAACTGTTCCCCAATCGGTGGGAGGTCTGTTTAACTTTGACATTAGCAAGATATTCTAAGGCATGTTTGTGTGAATAAACCAACCGAGCATATTCAAAAGACAAATCCCACACAGACATCCTAATTGCCAAGCGCCTCACACCCCGTAGGTAGTGCTCTCTGAAACCGGTAAGATGGCTTAGCAGGTACCAGGGCAAATGGTCCAGCCTAACAACGTAGGCTCACTCCCCAGAACCCAGATAGTGGAAGAAAACAATTGATTCCTGAAAGTTGTTCTCTGACCTCCTTATGTGTAGGTGGCACACACACACACACACACACACACACACACACACACACACACTAAAATAAGCTTAAAAAGTTTAAACCAAAGCATCAATTGCCAGATACTAAAATAATCTAAGATATACTGAAAAAATGTTTTTTAACATTTCGTAGCTCCAGGGCCCAAATGGCTTAGTGAGACACACAGCAAGCCATTTTGACCTTGAAATGGAGTACGTTCAGCACTTTATTAAAGGCTTTTTCTGGGCTTGATTAGATTTTACCTAACGGTTTCTGCTCCCTGCCCAGCATCTGCCAGTGTGGGAGCCTGAGGCTTTCTGTTTTCAGACTCATCTTCAAGGCTGAAACCATAAGGCCTAGTCCGGCCACCTTAGAGAGCTCACCACCCTTGAAGACTGCAGAAATGGTACACGTGCGTCCTTCTCTGTCCTCTTCCTCAGTCTCCTGAGAGCTCGGTGGGAAGCAGGGCCAGGCCCAAAACCTACTGAGGGCTGTGACTGGATGTTCAGGAAGCCTCTTTTTGTTTATAATTATTACCGTTCTTTTTTTTAAATTTCATATGTATGCAATGTACTATGCACATATTTACCCTGTCACTTTTTTAAAAAAGTTATTTATTTAAGCCTCCTGCAAGCCAAGGAATGGAAGTAATAACTGTCACCATTCCATGCAGGAGAAGACCAGCTCAATGCCCCGGACGCTTTGCTGACCCAGATGCAGCAGTGCTCAACCAGTACTGCGGCTCCTGAAGGTCCCAGTTCCTTTTATTCATCTCCACAGCTGTTGGGAAGCAGATTCGCGTGAGGGTTATGAAAGACCGTCCGGTTGTCATTTCTCCCAGGGAAATGGCTTGGTCTGATGTGGAGATGCAGGTAGATGACCAACCAGGGTCTCTCCTACTCTCTGTGGTGTGACGACTTGAGGCAAACACGGAGTATGTTTACTCCGCAGTTAAGTAGCTCAGTAGCAGAGGGCCTTTCATTTGAGAACTGAAAAGAAGCCGCAGCCTGTCAGCTGGAGCTGTCAGCCTGGCTCAGTCTCGGCCTGCTCTCCTCTCCAGCTCCTAGAGGCCCTCTTCTTTTCAAC
Organism: Peromyscus melanophrys; assembly: GCA_902168415.1. Classification (NCBI taxonomy): domain Eukaryota; kingdom Metazoa; phylum Chordata; class Mammalia; order Rodentia; family Cricetidae; genus Peromyscus; species Peromyscus melanophrys. The sequence continues at coordinate 10,965 of CABHPR010125458.1, forward strand.
TAGTCCCCTTTCCACGTTCATTCCTTATTTCTCTGTGCGGCTCTCCTGCAGGAAGACGCAGCTGCTGTGTGTTCATGTTACATGGCCCACTATATCAACTCTCTGACAAAGGAGCGCTATCTAGAACACACACGCACGCACGCACACACGCACGCACGCGCACACACACAACTAAACATCAAGAAAACAACCCAATCTAGAAATGGGCCATGTATCTAAACAGAGAATGATGGCTAGTAAAAATTTTCCAATGTGTTCAGCTTCCACCGTGTGAGGGAAGTGTTAGGTAAAGCTACTCTGAGATGCTCTCTCTCCCAGTCAGAATGGCTACTATCAAGAAAATACATGACAGAAAACCCAAGAGAAAATGTGGGGGAAGGGAAACCCTCACTCACTGATGCAGCCACTATGGCGATTTCCTAAAAAGCTAAAAATAGAACTCCATAGGACCCAGCTGTACCACTCCAGGGCTATACCTAAATGACTCCATACCCCATACCAGCAAGACCTGCACACCATGGTCATTGTTGCTCTGTTCACAATAGCTAGCAAAAGGGAAACAACTCAAGATGTCCACCAATCGAAGAATGATAATGAAAATGTGGGACATTGACACAACAGGATTCTATTCAGCACTAAGGAAAAGGAATTATAAAATTTGTAGGAAAATGGGTGGAATCGGAAAAACTCATTCCTGAATGAGATAACCCAGGCTTGGAAAGAAAGTCTCGTGTTCGCTCTCATATATAGAGGAGAGCTTTGGATTTTTAGATTTCTGTGTTGGAATGAGCATCTGTAGAGGCCAGAAGCAAGAAAGGAGCCATGAGTTATGGGGGTGGTGGGAGGGACTTGAGGGGAGGGATAGTAAAACCCACATGAGATGGAAGAGCAGGACAACATTGGGGCTGCAAAGGGTCAGGCTGGGACAGGGAGAGGATGGGGGCACGGGATGGGAGGGAGGAGGGCCAGCCAAAACCTAGCAATAAGAAAAAGCTCGTATATGAACCTATTAAATTATATGTAACTAATAGATTTCATTGATTTTTTTTAAAAAAATATATACAAGTGCCCTGTATGGGTGGGTAATACTGGTCCCAGAAGCCGTAGGTCTTTAACCCAAAACCCCAGTGCCGTTATGAGATATCTCTTAATGAGTTGTTGGCCAGGGAGCCCCAAGAGGCTCCCAAAACAACGAAGGCTATTGCCATCACTCTTGGTCACCCTCACCCACGAGAACTAGATGGTAGGACTGTTACTGAAGGCACCACATCCTTGGGATGCAACACACAGACATATCAAGTGGGACCTAAGCTAGAAACTTCCATACACCCACGATGGCATTCAGTGTCTGAAACTCTATTCAGGGTGCTGAGAGACAGAGGGGCATCAGAGGTCTAACCCAGATGAGGATCCTGAGTACCGTAATAACTGTCAGGCAAGATGTTCCCATTGGTATGGCAGTGCTGCGATTGTTTTGAGGGGAACCCACCAGAAGTCATCTTCTGCTCCTAACATTTTGGGGGGAGGGTGTCTGCCTGCCTTCTGGAGCCTGCGTTTTATGTCTGGAAGGTGTTTGTCTTCCCCAGATAACTCACCAAGGAGGCTTGGGTCAGGGGAGGGGGCGCCCACGGGACACTTTCAGACTCGCTTTGACGGTGTGCTGGCTCCCTGGGACGGGACTTACAAGACAAGCAAATCTAGGGAAAGTGGTTTTTTTTTTTTACCAACCGTTTGCCAGATGGCTCCTCTCCGCTTGTCATTTTAGCGTGCTTTGGGGACTTATAAGTAAATGTCCCTGCACAATTCCCACAGGAGCTAGAGAGCTAGCAGGAGTGTGTCAAAGGAAGAGCTAAATAAATCCCGAGCAAACGGGAGTTTTCAATTAGGAAACTTCTCAGTGACTTGAATGACATGGCAGAGAATCCAGGATGAGAGGGAGGGTGCTTATGTACGGGAGACAGGACAGTCTCCTGTAGAACTGAGGGGACACAATGTGAGCGTAAGTTCTGAATGACCCCCTTCCTTGCTTGGTGCAGTCTTTTCTGGTGTGTGTGTGTGTGTGTGTTTTCCTTCAGCACATGGGATTAGATGGTCAAAAATAGGTTCATCTGACGCTGTCTTTCTCAGGCGGAACAGGAAAATGCCAAAAGTTTCTCAAGGCCAGACGTGTTCTATATTTTCCATGTGGAAAAGTTAGAGATGGCCAATAGGTTTTCAGCTATCATGAACTACCACTATTTGCTGGAATGACAGACAGAGTCTCTCCCCGACATCCCCCCAAATCAGAAGGATTTCCACCTTAGTGTCTCTGGCTCAATCACAGAATGACTATTTGATGCTTTTTTTTTCTTGTCTGACATTTTGCATAGGGTCAAGTTCATTCTCGAAGGCCCTTAATAGCTCTCGAAGTCTCTGTGTCTACAGCGGGTACCGGGAAGAGTGGAAAGACAGGGTATTCAGTGGGTCTGAGATTGTGCATCCAATAGATTCATATGTGTCTCATTTGTGATTCTGTCTGAGTTGAGATGCATGGGGTAGTGAGCACCTTTGGTTCAACTTAGGAGATGAATATTGACCACATGCTTGGAGTCTTTTGCAAAATGGAATAACTACCACTGAGAGCGTGGAGACCGGAAATCAGTAGACCTGGGATCTCTGGTTCCAGTTGTGCTGTTGACTTGGATTGTCACATAAGCACGGTGATTCTTGCTTTGTCCAGCTATGAAATGGGGGATGAAAGGCAAGGGTTGGATTAGACAGCTGTTAAGACTCCTCTCAATTTGAAACTCTTATTTTCCTCTATCGACTTTATTAGCCCTGATTTTCTTTGGAGGCTGGATAGGTATGAGATATAAATATATGGAAGGTTGATGTTTATCCCTGTCTGAGAGTGTTTATATAAGTTTTACGTGTGTAAAACAAAAAGTCATCAACTGAGGAGACCTTCAAACTTACCACTCTCTGGCTTCCAGTGAAGTGATTGTGGATAAACGTTGAGTTTCTAAGCTGCCATCTTACTGTTCACCTACCACCCCACCTCCTCATCGCTTCTGCTCTCTACTTGGCCACCTTCTGTGTCCACCTCCTTTGCTGGTGGCTCACCCCTGTGCCCGGCTATCTAAAGACGCCCCCCCTTCCTCGCTGTCACACCGTCCTGTGTTGCCCTCTCTAGCCCTTATCTCCATGGCTTATATTTGCTCATTTCTTGCCCATCTCATTAACCTAGAACAGTGATTCTCAACCCGTGAGTCACAACTTATCAGATATTTACATTACAATTCATAACAGTAGCAAAATTACAGTAACGAAGCAGCAACTAAATAATTTTATGGTTGGAGGTCAGTCAGCACGTCATGAACCACATCATTAAAGGGTCCCAGCATCAGGAGGGTTGAGAACCACTGATCTAGAAGGTAAGCTTGAGAAAGCCTAAGCTTTATCTTCATTGCTGTCTTCAGGCCCAAACATAAAGACCTTACCCACATTCAATGCATGTTTCCTGAGTGAATGAGCAAGCTTCTCCACTTCTTTATTCCCACCTCATCACCAGCATTGCCAAAACATCATACTCCCTGTCACGGTGGTACCTGCCTTTAATGCCAGTACTTGGATATCTGTGAGTTCAAGGCCAGCCTGGCCGAAATAGTGAGCTCCAGACCAGCCAGAGGTACATAATGAGGCCCTGTCTCAAAACAAACCAAAACAGTCATACTCAGACATGTGCCATGACACACGCTGAGCTAAGAAGTCTCCATATCAGCCGCACTTCCGTCTGGCCAGGATGGCCTGCTCAAGTGCTATCCTCTTTTACCCGCGTTCCTTTCCTCTCGACTACAGTCTTTCTCTCAGTGGGCTAGCTTTGTTTTCCCATCACTCCTAGAAGCCAGAGGATGCCTAAATAGTAGGAAGAAAATCATGCTTAATTTTGCACCTCAGATTTAGCAAACTGTCTGCTACCTAGCAGGGACCAAAACTTGTGAACAGATGATTTTTGTCCCAAAGCTTTGAATAAATAGATTAGTATATGCTGACCCTGAACTTGGAGGGAATTCCACATTGTTCTGGAGGGGAACAAACATTCATGGTGTTTACCACAGCCTCGTGTTTGGGTCTAGAAATGATAGAAATAGAGACAGACCCAGAGGAATGCAGGGAAGGCTTTCTTGGGACATCTGCTCCAGCCAGATGGAAAAGGCAGCTATGACCAAGAGGAGGTCAGCCAGGCAGCTTCTAGAACAAAGGACAGGGAGTGGGTGATGTAACAAAAAGTACCTGCCCAAGCTCCCAACAGATCCTTCACACAAAAAGATTTAAACTGTAGCTTGGGGTCTTGTGTGGTCAAAGCCTGAGTTCAGGTAGCATATTGATGGGCTCTAACTTCTAAAGGAAGGTGGTCTTCTGGAGGTTGAGCTTGTACGCATCTGCAGAGCTGGGAATTGGGGTTTTGCATCAACGCAGAAGCAGGAATGAGATAGTTTATTGTGGAGCCACCCAGAAGTGACCATGGCCCCAAATCATAGATTCGAGCTTCCTCAGACACCGTGTTCCACTGGGGAAGGTTCCATGAGATTTTTATTAGTTATAGAACAAAGGAAGCCATATATTGCTGTGGATATCGCTGTATGTCAATAAACACTGATTGGCCAATAGCCAGACAGGAAGTATAGGCGGGACTAACAGAGAGAAAAATTGAGGAGGAAGGAAGGATAGGGGAGACTGGCTGGAGCCGCGGCGAGAACAAGGAAGATGTAAAGTACCGGTAAGCCACGAGCCACGTGGCAAAGTAGAGATTAATAGAAATGGGCTAAATATAAGAGTAAGAGCTAGACAATGATAGGCCTGAGCTAATGGCCAAGCAGTTTAAATAATGTAAGCGTCTGTGTGTTTATTTTGTAAGTGGTTTCTGGGACTGGCGGGACTTGGGAGCTGGCGGGACTTGGGAAATTTTCCAGCAACAATATATCAAAGTGTTAATCGAGAACAGTGGCGGGGGCACAGGTGGGTGGATCAGAGCAAAGTGGGAGAAACTCTGCTATAGGCTTCAGACCTTTACCAGACGACGGCAAGACCGTTTGGTGGCAAAGACGTGCTGAGACAGGGGAAGCGTGGAGTCGGTGGCATTAGCTGCCCGTTGCCGAGGGACCCAGAGTGTAAGGAACATGTGTGTCTCTTTACCACGCCGCCTTTGGCTGGTTCCCCATCATCTGCGTTAGATCTCCAGTCCATACTTCTTTGCAGCCCGAGAGCTGTGGAAACCTTGCTAACTTCTCCCCCACCGCCCCCGCCCCCCTCCGGCACCATCCTGGAGTAAACCACAGAGAGGAATTCCAGCCTTTCCCACTACAGGTGCCACTCCCTAAGGCCTCTCAAACCTGCTGGGAAAGGGCCTGTGAAATGACCAGTTGACAGAATGCACGAAAACCACGCCCCCCCCCTCCTCCTTATTGCTCCCTGGCTTCTGTGTCCTTTCCAGAAACACAGAGGTACCATTTTGCTTTAAATCAGTTCCCGACTCTGGAGTCAGTTGATCGCAATAATGCACATGACATCTGCCCTGCTAACTGCAAGTGTGTTGTGGAAAAGCTGGTCGTCTTCATTACGACTTGCTTTGGGAGGACAAAACAGCCCCACTTGGCAGCAACAGTGGTGACCTCCCTTTATGAGGGGTGAAGACATTTAGAATACCAGAGAGATTTTCTAAAACTGTGTTGGGAAAACAGTACCAGGCAGGACAACATAGCATCATATGAACACGTACTGCTCAAAATGTGGAAATTGTTTCCTGTTTTACAAAAAGCTTGAAAAATAAGACTAGGAAAATAACATTTAAGTAATAAGGCTGTGAGAGCCGTTTGAAGTCTTGTGAATCTGAGGTCATTTGATAGTTTGATGGCTGGAGTAACATTTTCAGATGTTGGATGACACAGGTTTAATTTTTTTTTTTTTTAGAATTTTACTTTTATTTTATGTGTATGAGCGTTTTGCCCACATGTCTGTCTGTACACCAGGTGTGTGCCTGATGCTGAAGGAGGCCAGAAGAGGGTGTTGGATGCCACTGGAACTGGAGTTACAGATGGTTGTAAGCCATCATATGGGTGCTGGGAATTGAACCCTGGTCATCTGGAAGATCAGCCAGTGCTCTTAACACTGAGCCATCTCTCTAGCTCCAGATATTTGGTGGAGGGTAGAAGATGTGATCCTGTCTACATGCTATGATGCTAATCCCCTGAGATGATTCTTTCAAGTGACTTTTCGGGTTGGTGTAGTTAATTTCCTGGCCCCTTTTCGATATTTTGCTTTTACTCTACAAGGTTAGTATCTTATCTTCTATTGTCCTTAAGCACTTTGAAGAAAGAGGTTATAACTGCTTGTTCCTATAACTCCCGCAAAGTTTAGCAAAGGGATGAGAATTCAACACATTGATTTATGCTCTGGATTTATTTATGCTATGGTTTGATTGTGTCGCCAATGTCCATGTATTGAAACTTACTCCCCAGGGCAGCATTGGGGGGGGG
>CABHPR010125459.1:0-40120 GCA_902168415.1 Peromyscus melanophrys
AAAAAAAAAAAAAAAAAAAAAAAAACAGAGCTTTTGTTATTGAGATGGACTTACTGGGCCCAGGTACTATATTTATACTCTACCCCTCTTGCCTACAGAAGTATCCTCGAGACAGAATCCATCACTTATAGCTGACTTATTAATTTGTTTTTTTCATCTTTGCAATGATAATTTACTTGAGATTGTGAGGAATCATCACCAGGAAGAACCATTTCAACAATTAGTAATTCTCTGTTGTATGCTCAGAGAGCAGTTATAAATTGCTAGTTCAAATCATCATGGATTCAACTCATCTGTAGCCATAATGAACATAGTTGCAAACTGAATAGATAACATTATCCATTTATTACTAATTTCTTAGAAGTCCAATAAACATTATTTATATGAAGGATTACATAAACACCACAAAATGATGCTATTTAAATTTCAAGTGTACTTAGTTACTTCAAAATAGTTTTGAACAATTGATATCTTACTTTTCACGTATAAAACAACCTCAGAAGCCATATATGCATATACATATGTTGCATATATGTATTGCATTATCTCCACTACGCTATTGGAAGAAATCGAGGAATAGAGAGGTGGAAAATTTCTAAACTAATTCTTAGCAAAGGTGTGGTAGTGGTACATTTGTCCAGTTGACTTTATCCTATCTTAGTAATTTACCTACCAAAGATCCTATAAATATATGGCCCTAAAACTTAAAGGGGTGGGGGCTTACAACATAGTTTAGCAGCTAAAGGAAATTGTCATAAAGCCTGATGACCTGAATTTGATCCCTATGATCTATATGGTAGAAGGAGAGAACCAACCCTTCAGGCTGTGGTGATATATTGTATCCACCAATATATCGTGCATCTTAATAAACTTATCTGGGGTCAGAGGACAGAACAGCCACTAGATAGACATAGAGGCCAGAAAATAGTGGCACACACACCTTTAATCCTAGCATTCTGGAGGCAGAGATCCATCTGGATCTCTGTGAGTTCAAAGCCACACTGGAAACAGCCAGGCATCGTCATACACGCCTTTAGTCCCAGGAAGTGATGACAAGAAGCAGAAAGATATATAAAGCATGAGGACCAGGAACTAGAGCTGGTTAAGCTTTTAGGCTTTTAGCAGCAGTTCAGCTGAGATCCATTCAGAGGCTTCCAGTTTGAGGAAACAAGACCAGCTGAGGAATTGGCAAGGTGAGGTTGCTCGTTCTGTTTCTCTGATCTTTCAACATTTACCCTAATACCTGGCCCCAAGTTTTTTTTTTGTTTTTGTTTTTTTTTAAGATTTATTTTATTTATTATGTATACAGTGTTCTGCCTTCATGTATCCCTTCAGGCCAGAAGAGGGAGGCATTACATCTCATTACAGATGGTTGTGAGCCACCATGTGGTTGCTGGGAATTGAACTTAGGACCTCTGGAAGAATAGTCAGTGCTCTTAACCTCTGAGCCATCTCTCCAGCCCCTCCCTGGCCCCAAGTTTTTTATTAATGAGACTCTTTAAGATTCATGCTACAGGAGGCTATCCTCGGACACACACACACACACACACACACACACACACACACACACACACACGTACAAACACCATACACACACTCTAAATTGTAGTTGTAGTTTTTCCATGTCCCGCCAGGTCCTGTAGCTGCTCAGACAAGTAAACACACAGAGGATTATATTAATTAAAACTGCTCAGCCATTAGCTCAGGCTTACTACTAACTAGCTCTTACACTTAAACTCAGCCCATTTCTGTTAATCTGTACGTCGCTAGGTGGTCCTTGGCTTTACCTGTGTGCCATTACATGCTGCTCCCTGGACGGCAGGCTGGCATCTCCTGACTCAGCCTTCCTCTTCCCAGAATTATCCAGAATTATCCTTGTCTGCTTATCCTTTCTATACTTTCTGCCTGGCTACTGACCAATCAGTGTTTTATTAAACCAGTGTACAAAAGCATTATCCCACAGTACTAAATAAGTAAACATAATCTGAAACAATTATAAACACGTGGTTCAGGTATTTTACAATACAAGTAAATTTACTGTCATTAGTTAACTGAAATGTATGCAATTTGGCTCCATATTAGACCAAATTATCTGGACAAATGAGTTTATTTTCAAATAAAGCGGGGGGGAAAGTGGGAATAAAAAATGACTATTGGATAAATAAGTTAATTGCACATTTTATCAAATATGGTCAATGCAGCATGGTTGGCTGCTTAATTATTACTTGCTGGTTAGCAAAAAATACTGAAGAACTAACTTATGGAGAAAGATATGATGTTTAACTGCTTTAAGTTACACTCATTTTTAGTACAAAAGGGATAAGGAGAAACAAATAAAACAAGATGTAAAGATCTAATGTCACAGGAGAGTGAGGAATTCATGGGTGTTTAATTCAGGATTTTTTTTTGGTTGACTTATAGTTGAAAATGGTAATAATAAAAATACCCTAGCAATTTCAGTTATCATCATTATGAGATTATTTTTCTGACCTATATCTATATACCAACCTGGAATTTTGGCAAAATGTAGGGAAAAAATAAAAAAATGATTACAGAAAAAAAAAAAAAAACCCTTACCTGAACTATAAAGGAGTTAAAAGTAAAAATGTTGATTCAAACTGGAATTTTTCAAACTTTTTATCTTCCTTGTTTTAATTTGAAAGCATATAATAAAATTGCACATTATTGAATATTTTTTATTATCTTATGCTTTTAAAGGCCAAATTTATTCTCAACTGTTCGGGGAAATGTTACAACTACAAATCGAAGACAAAGTATTTGTTTGCAGTTCAACTGACAGGCAGTCTTAGAAGAATTAAAGGGGGGGCTGGAGAGATGGCTCAGAGGTTAAGAGCACTGGCTGCTCTTCCAAAGGTTCAGAGTTCAATTCCCAGCAACCACATGGTGGCTCACAACCATCTGGAATGAGATCTGGTGCCCTCTTCTGGACTGCAGCCACACACGCAGGCAGAACATTGTATACATAATAAATAAATGTTTAAAAAAAAAAAAAAAAAAGAAGAATTAAAGGAAGTTGAGTACATTAGATGGAGATTTTATTGGCAATGATTATATGTTTAGAATATATCAAGTAGAGAGTTCTCAAATTTTGTTAGATAGCAAATGGTTATGGTACAAAATGAAAGCCTGCTCCAGAGAAACCTAAAAGTTGACAATGAATTTAGACATTACACCTAGTTTGTAGATTCATTAATATGTCACAGAAGAAATTGCTAACAGGAGCATCATAGTACCCCAATTATTGTGATGAGTTCTGAGCAGACCCAAATTCTTGGAGAGGGAATCAGTGATAAGATAGTTAGGTACTACTGGTCTAAATTTAAATTTTAAATAGAATTTTAAATAGATCCTTTCTTTTCCTTATTATTGCAAATAGAAATCATATTAAGATATTCTTCTTTTGTTTGCTAATAAGCATGAATTTGTTATGCATTTGAGCTGCAGACCTGGCACTTTTAGAATTTTGCTATATACAATATTGGCCCGAATATCTACAGTGATGCCAAGCTTCAGCAGGATATTTTAATAGACTCCAGATAATTAGCATCTGATATATATGACTAACCTTCATGACAATGATGAATGGTTGCAAGCATCTCATCATGAATTAATAGTTCACATCTATTCTAGTATAATACGAGCAGTATGTTTCTGGAATCTGAAATATAAGAATATAACTTCTATTTAAACTTTACCACTCTCAGATCTCATTTTAAACATAAAGAGCAGATTAACTTCATTTGTGCCCTGTTTTCAAAGTTCTTCCTTTTCTATGCTTTTGAGCAAGAGAAAGTGAAATAATAAACTCCTATTAATTGTTTTTAAAGTTGAAGTTTTATTCAAATGTGTTGTAATGGTTTTTAAATGAGAAAAAAGTTGTAAAATCTAGAGCTATCCAGAGGATCAACTGAGCTATTTTCATGGTAAGTAATTTGGAAGCTCAGAAAGCAGGGACATCCATGAATGTTACTGATGTAAAAGAAGTCACTTTGCATGTATGGGGCCCACCAAACTAGACTGGCAAAATCTGTGTAGCATAATAGTCTGAAATAATCATCAGATAAGCATACGAGGCAAATTTCATTTAAATCTAAGCGAATTCTTAATAATTGATGTCATCCAAAACAGTCCATCCTACACCAAATCAAGTGAGTTTCTAACTGTATCTTTGATTTGCCTCTAAATTTCGATCCTGGAAGTGTGGGCGTATGCATGTGTTAGCGCCCTTCATGTGTCAGTAAGTAAAGTTCGTGCTGAGCAAACAAAGTTGGCTTGGAAGCGTTTAAACAGAATGACAAACCAGCTGAGGGAGGTATAAAGTCACCAATAGAAACCCCAGATTTAATGGCCATGTAGATTTTGTAAACAAAGTAACAGGTGTGTTGAAAATTAAGCGAAGACATGTCTATCTGGACCCCTTTTCATATGAATGTATTATTAGAATTTTGATGTGTTTACAGCAAAGCAAAGAAAAAAATAGAATACCCTCTCATCTTGTATTTTTTAACTAAAATAGGAACCTGAAAAATTACCATTTCCCTCTTCCACTCGAGAAGATGAAATAAAAAATCAAATAGACAGAGAAGCATATTGATATTTTGAAGTTAGAATACAAATTAAAGTTGGTTGAAACTGCTAGAAAACTTATCTAATCCTGTCATTCTTGTCATTTGTTCTAAACATGCTTGTTTAGAAAACCAAGAGTGAGCCAGGCACATCAAACATCAACGGTATTGATCAGAAATTTCAGATTGAATTAGCAACAAGTCCATTTGCAAGGATGAGTTATTAGTAATGACAGGCAACAGGTGTTAACATTTTCCAGACACTGTAGAGTGTTCTGTGTGTATCAGTTTCTGCGAAGCACCCTTTAGCTCTGTGGGGTGCAGATCATTTTATTAACGCTGTTTGGCAGATGTGGAAAATAGAACACACAAAGGGGATGAACTTCCTTCCTCCGTTTTGAGTCATCCATGTGGATTCAACTAGAGGTTGATTCCGGAATATTCCCTAAGCAATTTTTATGGAATGCCTAAGATTTTTCTGACCTTTGTCTTGTCTTTTCTTTTCTTTTCTTTTCTTTTCTTTTCTTTTTTTTTCTTTTTTTTGTGTTGTTGTTGTTGTTTGTTTGTTTGTTTGTTTTTCAAGACTTGGTTTCTCTGTGTAGTTTTGGTTCCTGTCCTGGATCTCGCTCTGTAGCCCAGGCTAGCCTTGAACTCACAGAGATCCGCCTGGCTCTGCCTCCCAAGTGCTGGGATTAAAGGCGTGCACCACCACCGCCCAGTTATTTCTGACCTTTGAACATATTATTCTTATATATGTTCATCTACAAGTACTGACGTCTTCTGATTTCTTCCCTTATCATGGGGAGTTGAACCTATGACCTTAGACTTGCTAAGCAAAAGTTCTACCATTCAGTTATACTATAAGCCCAGTTGTGTAGATTTTTTTTCACAGAGCAAAATTTTGCCACTTTAATGTCTTTGTCCTGTAAATAATATATCGTTATTCATCTGCCTCCTAGACCTGTTGGTTCTCAGAGAGGCTACTATTCTGCTCCTGCCCAGCAAATTATCAAAAAATAGTTTATAAACCTAGACTTCCCAGTGTCTCAGACATTTTAATCCCTCCCCATTTTCTGCAGAAGTGGCTGGGTTGTATCCTTTAATGATGCCTCAGCCAGATCATGTGTTTTCTTTCCTTTTTTATCCCTCCCCCCACTTCATACTACTGCACTACTATGCTGCTCAGAAGTACTTCCTTCTGAAAAGAAAAAGACAGGAAGTAGTGGTGAAACTCTTCTCTATTTGCATAAATTCAATTTTCATGTTTAACTCAGTAACTAAGGTTCTGATCACTGAATAATAGTAATCATGTCCATATTTATTTCATTAGCCTCGTTTAATGCTAATTAATTTCTAAATCAGTGAGTCTCTCTACATGTTGCTGGTTATTTTGATGGCAAAAAAAAATGGGAGCTGAATTCGGAAAATTTCTGCTTAGACAGTGTTGGGAAAATTTATTTATTCCCTTAAAGAGCAGGGTCTGTTTAGATGGCATGGTAGGTGAGGCCAACTGCTGCCAAGCCTGATGAACTCAGTGCCGTCCCTATCCCTGTGACCTACATGGAGGATGAGAATACCAACTCCTGCAAGTTGACTTATGACTTCCATCAATGTGCCAACACACACACACACATACACACACACACACACACACCCCCCAAATACATAAGAACAGAAGTGCAAATTATAGAAGATTATCAACGTATTTGTAAAAATCATGACAATGGAGGTTTGCAATTGGGCTGAGAAATTAAGCTTAACTTCAAATACAAGGAAGTATGATGCCCCGACTAGCAGGGTCTTCAATAGGGACCTAAAGGGAGAGCTGGCGAATGAGAGGGACAAGAGACACAAAGAATGAGAGCAAGACTGATCAAGCTCCAAAATTTTATTTTTCTTTCAAGGCATATATAGGTAGGCAAAGGAGGGTTGCAAGCAGGAAGGGACTTAACTATGGGGGTTTCAAGCAGGAAGGGACTTAGTAATGGGGGTTGCAAGCAGGAAGGGACTTAATTACGGGCTGTTTGGCCAGCAGGGAATATTGCTCTGGGGGTTATCTATCAACTCTTGTCTAACTGCCTAATTGCTTAACTGCAGCTCATTCACCTGATATCTGAGAAGAGGTTCTGGTGCTATGGAGACTTAAGCAAGGCCTAGATCTAAGAAAAGAGGAGAGAAACCCAAATATGGCAGCATGTGTGTCAAGGGTCACTTAGGCTTATGGCTCCCGTCAGTATGGGATCCAACAGCCAAGTAATTTAGTGAGAATTGAAAGAAAAACACTTAAATGAAAAACATAGGAAGTTATTAAATGGCCTGACTAAACCAATTTAAAATTGTTCCTGAGGAAACTAAGATCAATAAATATTACTAAAGAGACAGGAGAATGGAGATGATGATCAGATTGAGGGCAGGACAGGCTAAACCAACTTGATAGATTTGTGTTGATTGGACAATGCAAGGACAGACACAGAAGTAAGATCAACCTCTCAGTAGAGGATTCAATGGAGCTTGATTAAAGTTTGCCAATGAATATGTTGTTTGCCAGCGATAATGGGACATCTTAGTAATATTGCAAAACAGAACTGAATGGACAGACAAGGTTTAAATTTTTCTTTTTCCTTTTTTTCTTTTTCTTTTTTTTTTTTTTTTTTTTTTTTTGTTCTAAGCAAACGCACGCTCCCGTGGACAGTAACTCATTTCAGTGTGTTGCATATGTATAACACTTCAGTGTATAGCACTGAGGTAGCTCAGTGATGTTTGCAGGGTGATGATTGCTCTGTCCTGAAATTCTGCATTTAGCTATACTAATTTCTTTCTGTCAATCCAAGCACTATGACAGCATCTATCAATTTGCATTTAAAATGCTTTAATTAAACAGAATGGGCTAAGTCTCTGAAGTTCAATGAATCTGGCTAAGGAAAATGCATTTGACCAGTTTGGGGTTGCTGAGAAAATAACTATTCCTCATCTTGGATGATTTTCATGATAAATTAAGTGTTGCTTTAGTAATAAAGAAGTTGGGATGTCAGATCTATAGGATGTTTCCGCGCTGTCTACATTTGCTGCTCATGGATGAGCCTGTGAACTAGAGCATATTCAAGTTATGGTGAGCATTCTGCCAATAGCATCTGGTCCCCAGCCTTGCATTGAGTCTAAGTGCTTTAACCACTATTTAAAGGAACTTAAAAAATCTACATAATAGTTATGGTAAAAAGCCCCCTGGAAGTCACTCCACCTCTCCTATATTCCCTATGAAAGGTTTTGGGGGGACTCACTTTGAAGATTGGGTTTAAAGGACTAAGCATCAATCTGCAGGGGAAGATGTGGCCTTCGTCAGCTGGTGTTGCTTGCTTTGTAATTAATTTGATCAGTGAATCTATTACCATTTCATAAGCAGAACAAAGGCCTGCTGCAATTTCAATAAACAAATATAGTTAATGGGGCCCAAGGGCAGAGATCTTGTCTGTTTTGGTGACCCTTTCAACTCTCGCATTTAACTCCCTACCTATATATCATAGAATGAAATTAGCTAAGTCTGATTATACTCATATTTATTCTGTAATAAAATGTGTGGAAAATAAGAGCGTCGAAAAATAGTTTTAAAAAGATGTTCTCTGTGGGCACATTTTATGCATTTAATCTTCACCTTACTAGGCTTTCTGTTCTCCCCTTTCCTGCTTTGTTGAAGTACTGGTGACATTAGTAAAAATACATTTCTAATGAAGGAGTTACAGTGTTACCATTAACATCTGTTGTTTTTTTAATTGGAAGAAAATTCCATAAAATCCTGTTTCTTTTAAGAAGTTGTTTGATGTTGGTAGCCTGTTTTTGCACTGTGAGGTAAAGATCTTCCTGTCTCTAGAGGGTGAAAAACAAGTTGGCTGCTGAGTTCCAGCTATTTTATTTCTGCTTATAAACCAAGAGACACCATAGAGCTTACTAATTAACCCAGAGTGTAGAGAAAAATTGGAGTTCTAGAGAGAAAAAATATGGTCCAGGCAATAGGCTGGGCCATCAGTACACAGATCAGCTGTTAAAGGTTTATTTTTAAAGAGAGAGTTTCTATATTTCTCAGAAATATAAAATATTAAATATTAAAATTTTCATTTGAATCTCAAATAATGAAGAATACAGTAAAAAGTTAATGGTGCTTCAAAGTAGAATTAATATAATGGAAATACAGATGATTGATAAGTTAATTTAAATATAGGGAGATAGATACATGGATAGATAAAATGAACTTAAGCGGAGAAGCAAATCATGTCTATTTAGAAGACAATGATGGTCTCATTATACCTTAGCTAAGCACTGGTGACCCAGGTGTACAAGACAGTCTGCTCACCCAAAACGATATCCAGGAAATTTAGTGTTCTGTGTTCATGTATCAACTGGGTTTTCTCTAAATTAGTTTCAATCAATCAAGGCCTGCCTTTGTCTATTCCAAAGGTTTTAGAAGCAAAGGTCAGTTTGTTGTCTACATGTGCAAATGCTAAGTGAATCGAGATATTTATGCATGTAATGAGGTCGCAAACCTTAGTATAGCCATTTAATTCTCAAAAATACTATCTTGTGGGCATATGGTGCACTCATTAGAATCATAAGCTGACAGCATCTCATGGTCCCTGCAGTGGTATTGCACAAGAGTTGGCCTGAGGAACTCTTTGGGTCCTCTTCTCTAGGTAACCACTGGCTATTGATTGATGCTGGGGGATGCTTCTCTTCAATTATGTAGCCACTTGTGACTCCACCCTATTTCAGTGGACTATCATACCCATGCTCTCATGGATGTCCTTGGTTAAATTCAACGGGTAATACAACAGAAAAAGTCATGAACAGAGGTAAAGGGACCAACAGGGAAAAGAATGGTGTTCACAGAGTTAGGAGTAACCAGAATGAACCATATATGATATCGTCAAAGAATAAATGTAATAAAAACATCTGGCTGAGGATGAGGGATCTGGTTCCAAACTGTGGCATTAGTTTATTACATTAGTATTCTAACAATATCTGTGAAATCAGGTTTGGGCAAGTGTCAATGATTCTTGAGACTACAAATGCTCTATTAAGCACATCTTTTTTCATGCCATCTCTGAAATAATGATTCAGTATCTTCTTCAGGTAACTTTATGCACATCAATTTTAATTTAAATTTACAACTGTCTATATTAATGCAGAATTAGACTTTTGTTAAGAAGAAGCTTGCTTGTTGCCCCCATAATGCATCCCAATTACTTTTCTCTCAACTATCTGATTTTGCCTCAGAATTACAGAAAATTATAAGTGCATACTAACTTTAGTGCACGGAAGAGCATTCTCAGTATCTATTCTTCCCTAGGTAGAGGAAAATTAAAATGCTAATGACCATATCATTGACACATATTCTCTAAGAGTCCTTAATTTATAGAAGATATTTATACAAAACTGATCCATTGAGAAAGAAGTTGAGAAGGTCCCTACTTATAAGAGAAAAAAGCAGATTTATTTTCCTAATAATATACACGCACATAGCTATATTTTGTTTGCATTGGATACAGTGGTTGTCTTAGAAATTAAGAGTGGTTAGTATTGGAATAGCTGACATATTCAGGGAGAAACAGTTGAAGGGTGTTGAACTTTAAATTTTCTAATTGACTTCAAATTTTAATATAGAAAATACATTATCTGTAAGGAGTGTTGCTGCACAATGTACTTGATATAGGAATGTTCTTGTGATCAAAATTTTGTTTTTTTGTTTTTTGTTTTTGTCCTCTTTGGCCATTTTTTTTTCAGGCAATGGGGAATAGCCATGTTATATTAGAACAAGATAAAGCCATATTTTAAAACAATCATACAAAACCCATTATTAATGCATACACTGTAAAAACAGCCACCATTTCTTTTTTTTTCCTGGGATATGGTAGACCAAATTCAGCATCTTTTAAAGAATCTGAACTCCAAAAATGTTACATAACTTGTAAGCCATTTCAACAGTATACTGCCTGTATCTGATGTAATAGAAACATACATTTCTTCCATTTTTCCAGCAAATATTTTCAGGGAGAATATTCATAAAATTAAGTACTTCAATAGTCAGACATTTTGAGAAGTAGTGACAGTATATCTGCCAATGTGGTAAATATCCTCTTCCTCCTTCCTCTCCCCCTCCCCCTCCTCCGGCTGCTCCTCCTCCTCTTCCTCCTCTTTTTCATCATCTTCTTCTTCATTTACAAAGAACTGGACTGGGATCACCAACTTATTTCTTCCATGCTAATAAACGAATGTAGCTAAGTTCACAGTACTCTGTACACACCTGTGTTCATGGGCCAAGCTCAGCAATGCTGCAGATATATGGGCTATTTACAAAGTAATCCTCAAAGGATGGCCAGAACTGTGATTTGAGTTGTAGAATATGAACTTGAAACATTAAATGTACTTATATTTATACTCATTCATTGATGATTGAGTAAAAGTCATATGATTCTGAATACACAAAATTATGATTTTATTATCACTAGAATTAACGCATAATCTTTTAAGTCCACAACGTTTTCACTCAATGCAAAGTTCTAAGAATTATTATCATTACTCAATTCTTTCTTATATTTTGTTTTTGTAACATGAAAAATGAATTAACATCTGTTGTAGAACTCTTAGTTTGTGAATGTAGTTGAAGTATATTCTGGATATAAATTTATAAGATGAATACAGATAAGTAAAATAATAAGTGAAAATAATAAACCTCATAAAGGTTTTTTTTGTGTGTGTGAAATACTTCAGAACTTATTTTCCTATGAAAAAGTAATTTTTTGTGAAGATTTGTAACATTTTAGTTGCTTAGGAATCTTAAACTATGTTCACTTCATTGGAAGATTCATAATAAATGCTCAGGAGTCATTTTTACAAAGCATATAAATTAAACACAAGATCTGTAAAATATCTCACTGATATTTTTCTAGCAAATCTATGTTTTATAATGGAATGACATTTTGAGAACAACCTTTTTTAAATCCCCTATATTAAAATCTTAGCTATCTCACCTAAAGGAGGAGAAAGAAGTTAGAAAAAGAGAGTCACAGAGTGAAATAAAACTATGAGAAAAACAGCTGAGTGGTGGTGGCACACGCCTTTAATCCCAGCACTCTGGAGGCAGAGGCAGGTGAATTTCTGTGAGTTCGAGGCCAGCCTGGGCTACAGAGCGAGTTCCAGGATAGGCTCCAAAGCTACACAGAGCAACCCTGTCTCAATAAAACCAAAAAAAAAAAAAAAAAAAAAAAGCTGAAAAAAAATTCCGAAAGTAGTTATGATAAATACTAAATTGTAATGACTCTACAATTTCCAATTAAATTAAATGTGATATCCATTTATTATTTTTTAAAAAGATAGTCTTCTGAAAACTTTACTGCCTTAAATCATGCTCATTATCTTAGTGGCCTGAAATACATATGTCAGGAACTGATTGGCACCAGTCCTCATTTAAAGATAGAAAATACAAAAACAACAACAACAACAAAACAAAAAACAAAACAAAACAAAAAAGCACAAATCCTGCAGATTACTATTATATTGTAATCCTTTGTTCTCTGTCTCCTCCTCTTTCTATTTTCTTTTGTTTGTTTGTTTTTCGTTTTTGTTTTTGGATGGTTGGTGATTGGTTTGCTTCTCCTGGTTCCTGTTGATCAGTGGTGTTTGGCCAGTTTGTATTTTTCCAGACATCCCTCCACGATGTTGTTGAGGTGTTTGATGGGCCAACTCAGCAGTCTCCTCTGTTATCTTCCCTCTCGGGATCCCATTCAGGTATCCTTTACTAGAACTGCCATTCCTCAGCTATTGGTTAAAGACTGACTTTGATTAGTATTGTAGAGAGAGTTGAGATCTATGTCATCCATGTTAGCAATACTGTAAACTGAAGATTTCGTTATTAAGAATAAAACCACAATTTAATAGTAATTTATAAGCTTGAGACAAATTTAATTATTTTCTAGGAATGTAATAAAATAAATATAATACTTAATCACAATCTGTGGTGTTTCATGTGCTATAAAATATTTAAGAATGAGCCATATGTATTAAAATGTAATTAAAGCTTTCTGATGAAAACAATTGCAATTGAAGCTGAACCCAAAGAAATTATATTGCTAGCAGTAGGCTATTTTAAAGTGATTTGATGGAACCTAGTTTGACATTTTCAAATGACAGTGTAAAATGCTGTAGTTGATTAGGTTTCCTGACTGGAGATCATTTATGATATCTGAGTATTTGTTTTGTTGAGTAGGAGAGTCACTTCCACTGAGTTCAGGTAATCAGATCACAATTCGATTCACTTCAGTTGGACCCATAACCGCTAAGGGATTTCACTTTGTTTATCAAGGTAAGTGACACTGTAGTCTAGAAACACACTAAGGAATGATAGCAGTTTCCATGCTGTGCTCGGTTGTTGTCCAATGCTCTCCTCATAGAGGACAGAGGAAAGTGGCATTAAGTAGTTGTACACTGACACCTCCCTCATAAATCCTTTCCTGGAACATTGTTGCTTCACCCAATTTGAAAAGAATGCATTGTTCCATCACCTTTCCCAATTGAAATGCCTGAATTTTCCTTCCTTCCTTCCCAACATCTTGTTTTCAAAACACCTGTGTTATCCTTACTATTCTTGACTCTTCTCATTTTTTTTTCTCATGGTCTTCCACTCTAAATTAAACACATGGACTTTTGTTGTAATTTATTTAGTTAAGGTAAATGTTGCTCCACATGAAAAATATACTTTCTTATCCTCTCAGTAAAATTGAACTTTCTGCACAGTTACTAAGAATTTTCCACATTAAATGTTAATTTCCATGATTTTTCTTGTCTTTTATGGACAACTTTTTATAGTATCATTGAACTAAATCAAGAATCATTTGAAATATATGAATCAATTGTATATGATCATGTAATAGTTCTTCTCAAAATTATTTGTACCTTCCTACTAAGAAATGTATGAATATTTGTGATTTTATATTCTTATTAAACTCCCTCATCTCACTTTTTTTTCAGTTGGCTGTAACATACACTCTTTTATCATAATATTTTCCCCTGTACACAATTGTGGTACTGTGAATCTTCAAAGGCACTGAGAAAATTTAGTTGCATTTCCTCAAGTCATGCTAGAGGGCTTAATCTATTGGAATTCATGCCATTCTTTTGGACTATTGTCAATCTCTTTAATCACATTTGTATGTGTTTTAAAAAGAAAAAACATCCTGTTATCATTCTACTTTATTAAATCAAAAAAGGCACAATTGATGGGCATACAAATTACAAACACCATCTCAAATTTTATTATGTATGATTGATGAATTAAAAATAAATATTGTTGTTAATCTGTCTGACTTATATTCTGCTTAATCTGACTGAAATTACTGTCTTCATTGGTAACAAACATACATTGAAAATTAAGTTTGTAAACATGTTTGCAATATCTAGTTAATATTAATAAGATCCAGTACATGAAACAACTGGAAAATATTTCATGTATTGTAAATTATTTTCTGTAGTTGGGAATCGAAACAGAAAATTATACAACTACTTTTGATCCTATAAATTGCATTATCTAAAAAAAATTGCTTTGTTGTATTGATAAGAATTTGGTTAAAATAGAAGAAAGAAAGTAGCATAATTTATGTTATTTAAAGGATCAAAGTTAAAATTTTTAAAGAAAATATCTTGAAGGTCAACATTCTTTTTAAATTGTATTTTATTTTTATTGAACTTGAAACATTTAGATATGTGTTAAAATTAACCATTCTAATTATGAAAAAACGAGATTTTTGAGCCTCTTTAGGTAGTTACATTTTGAAAGCAATATATGTCTGATACACATGAAATTAAACCAACTTCTTTCTGTGCAGCTGTTCCTAGAACAAGCTCTACACAGTGCAGTTCTGTGCCTGAGCCAAGGTTTGGAAGAAGGATGGGCAATGACTTTGCAGTTGGTTCATTGGTCCTCTTTGAATGTAACCCAGGATACATCCTCCATGGCTCCAGAGCCATTAGGTGTGACACAGTGCCCAATTCTTTGGCCCAGTGGAATGATTCCTTACCTACTTGCATTGGTGAGTGTATATGTTTGTGTGCTCTGTGACTGTGCATAATTTTGGCCCATTTTTTAATCAGATAAGTTCCTTCTGCGATGGATAATCCAAGAATGTCTCTTCCAGTTTTCTACACTGTCTCTACACTCTCATGATAATTTCCTTCTCTGAAAAGCTTTTCACTTTTACAGAATGCCCTCTGTACTTGCCGTTGTTTCTTGTCCTTTAGGAGTCTTGTCCAAAATATCTTTGCCTATCCTATCATCCTTAATTATTCCTTCTACCAATTCTATCAGTCATTATTTTAATGCTCTACTCCCCTTTCTCTCTCTCTCTGTGTGTGTGTGTGTGTGTGTGTGTGTGTGTGTGTGTGTGTTTCAGTTGTTATCAGCAGTATTCTGAGTTTTCATTGTAAAAACCTTAAAACATTTAGGCAAAATGTATCCCTTGGGAATGACATGGTATTCTTTTCTTAATTCTAGATGGCTATTGATTTATTTATTTGTAATTATGTGATATTAATTTTTATTTATTGATTTTGTATATTGAAACCGATAAATTCATTTATTGATTTTAGTAGTCAATTGATATTTTTTTAAAGATAGATCATATCATCTGCCATCACAATTTGATTTCCTCTTTTCCAGGTAAATGCTCTTTTTATTTGTTTGTTTGTTTTTCTTTTATCAATTCATTATTTTTTCTTGTGTTGTTGTTCTGCCTGTGACTTGTGGTAGCCAGAATAAAAATGGGAAAAGTTGTCACATTTTCTTTTTCCAGATCTTATAACTGTTTATATTACCTCTTTATTCAATATGATATTAGGTATTAATTTATATTACATTACTTTTTATATTATGGTGTGTTCCCTGTAAGCCAAACTTTTTCCACATTTTCATCATGAAATTTGTCAAATGCCTTTTCTGCATTCATTGAAATGATTGTATAAAATTTTTGTCCTTATTACTATGAGCTGTCAGATTTACCTTTGTAAATGCTGAACCATTCTTGCCTTCCGAGGATGATATAGGGATTAATATCTCCAGTGTGCTGTTAGATTGGGTTTGCTTTTATTTGTTGGATAATTTTGAATCTATGTCTTCTGTTTAATGATTTTTCAGTCTAAGGCATTTTTAATAACTGTCAAAACAGCTAAGAGGTTAGGGTTTAGTGGGAGAAGTACTGTGGTAGATTGGAGCCAAGGAACGCAGAAGACATCACACCACACAACAGATTTCATGCAAAAGTTTTTTTGGGGAGTCCAGGGAGATAGCATGAAAGGGCATCTCAGAGTGTTGATGAGAGAGAGACAGAGAGATAGTGAGATGAGATAGAGATAGAGATAGAGATAGATAGAGAGAGAGAGAGAGAGAGAGAGAGAGAGAGAGAGAGAGAGAGAGATGGAGAGAGCAGGAGTGTGGTCTGTGACGGCAGGGACCTTTTAAAGGGTCAGCCTTTCTCATTGGGTGGTCGGTGATGATATATAACTGCTGGTGTTGAGTTGCTGAGGAAGGCTTGGGCAGCGCCTAGTTGCTAACATTAGACGGTCCTAGTTTTAAGTGTTTTAACACATATTTAAATCTTCAAACAATCTGTTGGGAAGTTACTTTTATATCTTCCTAATATAAGTCATTAACTATAATCATCATGATATAAAACAGGGCTCTTGAACTTTCTCCTCCAATAAGACTACAATTTGTGCCTTTTAACATTATTGTAATAGTAATCATTATGAAATTATTTAGAATTACTGTAAAGTTTGTTTTCATCAGTTGTTCCGTGTAAATATTAATAATTCTGTAAGAGCAGGAGTTGCTTGTATCAAAAACATAAAATGCAAATAA
The DNA here is from genome assembly GCA_902168415.1 of Peromyscus melanophrys. NCBI lineage: Eukaryota > Metazoa > Chordata > Mammalia > Rodentia > Cricetidae > Peromyscus > Peromyscus melanophrys. The sequence continues at coordinate 16,483 of CABHPR010125459.1, forward strand.
AGTTAAATTAAAGAAATTATAGTTTTCTTTTAAATAGGTACAAAGCAATAGTTTTACTCAGATTTTTCTCTTTTCTTTGTGACTCCAAAGAATTCAAATACTACCTTATGAAGGGAAACATTTTCTTTTTCATCAAAACTTGAAAGCAAGATAGGGTTTCCATAAAGAAAAGACACAGAAGAGAAAGACTAGCTGATTCAGAGAAAAGAAAAAAATGAATACAACTTATAACTTGAAGAAGAAAGGAAGTGAAAGCCAGCTATAAAATGTAAAAATATAAATGCTATAATATAATCTAGTCCTGCTTAATGCTGAACAAAAGTCTTGTGACAGTCATGTTGGTCAGTTCTTCAAATTCATAAGAAAACCAAATTAAAGGAATAAAAGTTATTTTGTTACAAACTTTCATAGATTTGAATTAATTTCTAGGCTCAATTAATGGATATAAGCTTGAGATATAGGAGAATATTTAGTGGCAGGAGGCCATTGTGGGGAAAGCTACCCACTTTTAGTCATCCAACAAGCAGAAAATTGGAAGATCTGCATATAAGCTATACCTTTCAATATCACCTCTCTCCTTCATGGCCTATGTCTTTCTGCTCTGCCCTTCCTCCTAATGGCTCATTTAGCCTTGAGTTGATCAATGAATGAACTGATTCATTGATGAACTAGGTTCCTTCATGATCCAATAACAACTAAACAGCAGTGTCATCTGGAGCCTAAGCCTTCAACAAATGAAGTCCTGGGGTGCAGGTGGGTAGGATGTCAATATTCAAACTTTATATGTAAACTATTGTAACTACTTAAATATTTAAGTGGTAAGATACAATGTGTTTATATGCACATAGGGCAGCCTTTGAAAAATGATTCAGTAGTAACTTCATAAATGATATTAATATTCTTATAAAAGAGACTACAAGTAAATGTCATTCCCTTCCATGATGTGAAAGCACAGCAAGAAAATGATCAATATGAACCAGGAAACAGGCTCTCTGTAGTCATGGAATCATCTAGTGCACGGATTATTGGCATTCCAACTTCTCAAACTATGAGAATATATGCCTGTTGTTTATTAGATATACGGTCTGTGGTGTATCATTTTAGCAGCACAAATGAACTAAGTCAAAGAATCAGCAACAGTAATTGGATACTGCTTACAAACTCTAAAGATGAACTGGGAAATGGAGCAAAGCTGGAATGGTTGAGATACATGCTGGATGGAGCTGCATTTCTATAAAGGACTATAGAGATAATTATTCTTAGAGAATAATAAGGTGGTCATGAAGATACTGTTGGTCTAGACTCAGCAAAGCCCCCGTTGATGTTTCAGATAGAAATAAGGAACATATTGTTGAATAATGGAGGGAAGGCTATCCATATTATAAAGTTGTAAGAAGCTGCCCAGATGTACTCATATTATTTTATAGAAAGTACAAATTGGAAATAATGAAATTGAATTGGGTATTTGGCAGAGGAGATCTCTAAGACATTGGAGGTACAACTCAATTTGTTTGTCTTGACTGCTTTTGTCAAAGTGTGTGACTCAAAAAGCATTTAATAACAGAATGTTATCCAGTTGCGGTGCCATGCACCTATAGTCCAAGGTACCCAGGAAGCAGACACATGAAGTTGTGCCTGCAAATTTGAGTCTAGCATGGGAACCACAGCAAGACTCTGTTTCAGAAAATAAATAAACAAAGAAAGAAAGAAAGAAATACAATTATTAATAAAATGTGAATCTCAACCAAAATTTAGAAACTTTCTGCTTATAAATTGGAATAAGACCATTGTATTCAGGAGACAACTTTAAGAGAATGCAAAGGGATGCTTGGTAATATTACTGTTTTAACAGAAGCTAGGAGGAGGTAGTTGGCAAGACAACAGTGCGATTAGTCAGATATGACAAAACAGAGGACCAGTTACCAAGACAATGGAAGGATTAGCCAGATTTTATTTCAGAAATCATCAAGGGATATTCCCTGCCTCACCCTTCTAGACTTTAAGGTGTGAGAGGTGGCTGATTTCAGGGGGAGGATCTCTCTGATGCCCACTATCATTTCCCTGCCAGGATCTGCTCTGTGCTGTGTCAGAGAGCTCTTTAGCCACTCCGATAAGGTCTCAGCCGGTTGTAATGTATATGCTATTCCACAGCAAGATAATGGTATTCTAATTGCCTCCACATAGAAATAAAAGATGCTAATCCACAGCAAGATAATGTTATCGTAATTGCTTCCACATAGAAATAAAGGATGCACCAAAGAACAGCTTTGTCCAGGCAGAGAACTGCCAAAAATGGGAGCCTACACAGAGCCCCTCAGATGGACAGATGCCCACTGGACCAGTGGATCTATGCCTCTTACTCCACAGAAGGAGATTCACTGGGTTGAAATTTTTGCCAGGAAGATCTGCAGTCATGTAACTTCAACCTATGAAAGCTATAACATGAGCTATGCCAAGAAAAACCTCAACACAAACTGTTTCCTGCGGTCAGAGTAGAAGATAGTGTTACTAGACGTACCACAGAGGCCAGAGTCTGACCTCCCAACATACCAGGTTTTTGGCTCCCTGTCTCAAAGGCTAATCAAAAGAATGAATGGTAGTGAAGGCAGAGAAATGGTTTTTAGCCATAATGACATTGTGAGTAAAACAGAGAAGTACTGTTTACAATATGTGAGTGAGAGTCTTTGGTGCTATAGGAAAGGGAAAAGGGATGGGGAAGTTTAAGAGTTACAAAGGTGGCTGTTTTAGAACATCATTTCATTGACCATTATCTCAGCATCAGCCCGGTAGGGCCTTGTCACCAATAAGAACTTCGATGCTGTGTACAAGGGGAGTTTGGACACTTGTGATAAGATGTTTATTGTGCAGTTCTGTTGTTATTGGAATCTGATTGCAGAACAGAATAAGTCAGATAAAGAAAACTCAGAAAGGTGATATGGTGTCAGGTCAAGAGCTGAGTCCTTCAGCCAGTGTGGTGGTAGCATAGGCTTTAATCCCAACACTGGAGGCAGAAGTAGGCAGATGTTGGAGTCCCAGGCTAGCCTGGTCTACAGAGTGAGTTCCAGGACAGCTGCCAGCACTACACAGTGAAACTGTGTCTGGAAACAACAACAACAACATGACAAAAACCATAAGCAAAAACAACAGCAACAACAAAAACACTGAGCCTTTCCTTAGGTTTCTGGCAACATAGAAAAGCCCATGGCATCCTCAGGTAATCTGGAACAAAGATTTGTAAAAGTTAATAATTGACAATTTGTTTGATTATGATGTTCTTCTAAATCTTGCAAATATCTGAGTTATACTTTGGTGTGTTCAGTCTTGAAGTGAAAGAGAAAGATTAGATAAAGTTAAGACCAACACAAACACTCCAAAGTGTTTAACATGTCTATGGATAGTTGAGCAACACAGCTATGACCAAGTGACCAAGGCTTATGGGGTTATCCCTAAGCTAAGATGTCAAGTTCTCATTCTGTTCTCAGTTCCTCTGGGACCCATGTAAAAATCTCATGTGTTTAGCTAAAGCAGCTATTTATTTATATCCCTCTCCTAGTAGAATCCCCTATCTATATGTTTAGAGAATATCACGTTTGCTCTGGTAGGTTCAGAAACCAGGACCCCAGCTCCAGTAGGAAAAGAGAATGGAGCATCAAAAAAAGGTTATTCTCAAACTTAGTGGACTTGTCTGAGATCTACCAACTCTTTATATTCCCTCTCATTTTCCATGAAACTATTCTATGTTTATGCCACTCCTATGTATTACTAGTACTAATTGGCTTATAGATAACCAACAACAAACTTATCTCAGGATAAATTGCTATTCAAATACTATTGATCTGTTTTGTATTATATTTAGATGAGACTTTAAACTTTGTATTTTTTACTTAATAAGTCTATGTTGAACTGTAAATATTTCAACTTCAAAATTTTCTGAATACGGTGGCTAGAGAGGTGGCTCAGCAATTAAATGTACTTGCTGCACTTGCAGAGGACCCAAGTTCAATTCCCAGCACTCACAGGGCAGCACCAATCAGCCTGTGTCTCCAATTTCAGAGGTTCTAGTGCCCCCTTCTGGCCTCCAGTGGCCCTGCGTGAATGTGGTACGCATGCAGGCAAAACATTCGAGCATATAAAGCAGATACAATTGAATCTAAAAATAAGTATTTTGAATATAAATGATTGTGTCTAATTTTTTTAAGTAAAATCCTTGATGTATGAACAATTTTAATATGAAAGTCAGCACAGAACTATCTTAAGTTTATACCTATGTAGTCTCTTTGATTTTTGTGTTTAGTCTGAATTTACATTGTTTGTGTAAGTTATGGCCTGCTTGGAGCCTTTGATCTCCCTGTTTCCACGGACTAGAATACACTACTCTTCCATGCTTTTCTATCTCACAGCATTGTTTCTTTCAACTCTCACACTGAAACTTTCCAACTGTCCTTTGTAAAACAGCTTCGTGCCTCTCATCCTCCATCCATTCTCCATACTCTTGTTTATGGGAACATCCACTATATTATGCATATATAGCTTTTGTGCTTGTTAAAATTTTCTTAATCTACTTGAATCCATCTCATTTTCCCTGCTAATACACTATTTTATACTCAACCAAGAGGACCTTGTTGATACATAACAGCTGAGCAGTGAGCATTTGTTCAATGATAGAATTTCAGCAAATAACTGATAATTTCCTGAATGCATGTAGAAGTATAACAACTTTAGCTACCTTCCCACAGGTTCATGCAGTCAGATTTCATTATTGCTCAACATAGCCATATTCTTGATCGGTCTGATGCTTACTTGAGCACATCTGAGGTTTTCCACGTTGTATAGCTTGGTCTGTTTGAGGGGGCCCTGGCAGTGTGGTTAGGATCTATCCTTGGTGCATGACTCGGCTTTCTGGATCCCATTACCTATGGTCGGATACCTTGCTCATCCCTGATAAATTAGGGAGGGGCTTTGTCCTGCCTCAACTGAATGTACCAGTCTTATCTGTCCCCCAATGGGAGAACTTACCCTGTTGGAGGAGGGGATAAAAAGTGTGGGGGTGGAGGTAGGGGAAGGGGAGCTGGAGGAGGGATGAGAGGGGGATCTGTAGTTGGTATGTAAAATGAATTTTAAAAAAAGTTATATAGGTAAATTACACAAAAATGAAAGGATTGGAAAAATGTAAGCAGTGGCATACAGACAAGTGAAATCTTGTACAAAGCCGCAATCTAAACAATTCATGGATAAATTACCATGAATTATAACTTCGATAAAAAAAATTTGAAGTTATAAAACAGGTAAAAATGAATCATAAAAGTTCGGCTGGATACAGAGCTTTCATCCTCAAATTTGACCCTGTTACACTTCAGTGTTCTTAAGATTTTTTTTCTGTCTAAAGCCCCAAGGCTGTCCTGCTCTGAGACTTGGAGATTCAAATAACCCCCTGCAGCCACTAATAGCTTTGACAATAGAAGGCCTTAGGTAGAAGGACTTCTGTCGGTGGGAGGTCTCTTTTGAAAAGGCCTGGCAGTGACACCTACACCCCTTGGGGGAAAAGTCTTTAATTAGCTGCTTATCCCATCACTATTATCTGCTGTGTTCTTCAAGTGCCTTCCAGACCCAGAATCACATTCATTTGAAGTGTCTCACGACAATGGCACCACCTATCTAGTTCATCTCTTTTTTGTCCGAATGAGAAATATTTGAAGGGGTGTGTCTGTTTCTCTCTCTCTCTCTCTCTCTCTCTCTCTCTCTCTCTCTCTCTCTCTCTCTCTCTCTCTCTCTCTCTCTCTTTCTCTGTTTAAATATGTCTCATTCTCATTTCTTTCTCTCTTTTTTTTTTTCTTTCAGTTTTTTTCCAGACAGGGTTTCTCTGTATTGTTTTGGTGCCTGTCCTGGATCTCACTCTATAGACCAGGCTGGCCTCGAACTCACAGAAATGCACCTGGCTCTACCTCCCAAGTGCTGGGACTAAAGGCGTGCACCACTGCTGCCCAGCCTCAACTCTCATTTCTTGATGGGCCCATTTGTTCATCTTTACATGCAGTCAAGAAAGACTTATTGCCTGTAGTGTTAAACAGCAATTATCAACCTTGATATGAAGTATAATTTTTAATTCTGAAATCAGCATTAGAAGGTAGATGAATTATTTTTCTTGTGTTGGTAGTAAGATCCCTGTTTTGTCTTGAGAGAGGCACACACAAACATGAGAAGGTCCACAGTAGTCTGGAACACTATACACAGAGAAGGTTCCTACAGAGAGGAGACAAAGGTAGGGATCCTTGAAGGCCATGGCCAGGGCGAATTCAACAGTGTAGGGAGTCACTGGCTGGAATGTGAAAGGATACGTGTCTGAAAAATCACTCTAATGAAAGACCAGAGTGGAAGTCATAAGACTGTGTAAGAAAAAAAGGAAAGGTAAAATACAGAGGAAGATCAGAGTCCTGGAAATGAGATTTGAGTCAGGATATACTTTTTATTAACTTCTTTATTTATTGTGGTATTGTGTGTGTGTGTTCGTGTGTGCGTGTGCATATGTGTGTGCATGCATGCATGAGGAAGTGCAGGTTCACACATACAAAAATACCTGTGTGGAAGGGAGAGAATGACTTCAGGAGTCTCTCCTTAAATTCCACCTTCTTGAAGCAGGATCTCTCTTGTGCCTGCCACTGCTTTGCACCCTCCAGGCCCACGAGCTTCTAACCCATTTTTCTGTCTGCTGCATGTTCTGATGCAGGAATGCTGGACGACTACAGATGCAGGCTGGTTCACCTGCATTGGGTTTTGTTGTTGTTGTTGTTGTTTTGATTTGGTTTTTTGAGGCAGCATTTCTCTGAGTAATCCTGGTTGTCCTGGAACTCACTTTGGAGACCAGGCTGGCCTCGACCTCACAGAGATCCGCCTGCCTCTGCCTCCCAAGTGCTGGGAGTAAAGACGTGGGCCACCACCACCCGGGCCATCTGCATTGTTTTAACCTGGGTGCAGGGACTGGTTCAGGCTTTCACTGCAGCACTTTTATTGGCTGAGACATGCCTCTAGTCCACCACATATGTTTTAAAGGAGAATTAACAGGGTTTGTTGAGAGATTGAATGTGGAAAGTAGAAATAGAAAATGCGATAGCAAGAATGAGAAATCAAGATGAGTCTTAATTTTAGGGCATAAGAATAGTGTGAGTGGTGGTAACATTCACTGAGATGTAGGAGAGAATGGGTATTGTTTGGACATATGAATTTTGAAATTTAGACTGAGCAGTATGCATATTGGAGGAAGAGTATATGGCCGGAGGTAAACACTTGGTGTTTGGAAAAGATATGTAAGTAAATGTATTCTCTGAGGGATGGCAATTAATTAGAAAGAGAAAGACTAATGAAGTAGAGTGTATATATATATATATATATATATATATATATATATATATATATATTTCATGGAGAAGTAACATGCCATTTTATAACTTTAGAAAGATCACTTTGACAGAAACTTGGAAGTATATATTATATATAAATTATATAGGGAAGCCTGCATTATGATCAATGTACTATGTCAGGCCAAGAAAATGAGAACTTGGCTGAATAGTATAAAGATGTAAAGGAAGAAATGCAGTGTTTTAATTCATCCAAGGACCAGAAAGTTCTTTGTGAGTCATTTTCCTTCTTTTATTATTTTATTTATTTATCTGTCTGTCTGTCTATCTATCATCTACCATTTATTTTTGGAGCAAATATTTATTTAATGATTCCTTTTCCAATCCATCCACAATATTTTTGTGCCCTATACAAGAATTGTTGATATTTTTAAAGGTGCAAAATACTTTCTGACTAATTTAATTGGATTTTTCTTTAACCCCAGCATTGTAGTATAAGAAAACAGCAGATGGAGTCTAGACATAAGCTCACTGGTTCAGAATGCTTGTTGCTCAAACAGGAGGCACTTATAAACACCTGTAACTACAGTACCCAGGGATCTAGCATCATCTTCTGGCCTCTGAGGGCACCTGCACACATGTGTACACTCACACTGACACACATAAAGTTAAAGAAAAAATAAAAACAAACAAACAAAAAACCCACCAAATGACTTTAAACAACTGTCAGCCCCTTAAAATTTTTACAGTACCCTTTTGGGAAAGTACCCTGGATTTTTGCATTTGACTTGAGAAGTGTCACAAAACTGATCCATTGATTTAAAACTCTTTATAAACATGTGTGTAAAGGAGAGATGGCTTGGTAGGTACAACTGTGTGCTTCACAAGCAAGAGAATCGTACTTTGAATCCCAGCCCTCACCACATACAAAAGCTAGGCATGGCTCTGTGCATTCCTATAATCTAAATGCTCAGGGAACAGGGATAGCTCAATGGCTGACAGGATAGCATAAGACTCAGGGAGAGACCCTGTCTCAAAGGACTAAAGCAGAGGAGAGCAGGACACTCAGAGACCTCCTCAGGCCTCCAGGCACTTTTCCCCTTCTGTTGTCTGTCTTTCTGTCTCTGCCTCTGTTTCTATCTCTTTCTTTCTCCTCCAATCTCTCATACAAACCATGTGTTTTTTTATTTTTATTTTTATTTATAGCTACCATCATAGGCAAACTAGGAAAAATGTTCAAGCAACAGAGCACCTTAGTATTCAAAATAATAATAGTTGCAACAAAAGGAAGTATAACATGTTAATTATTTATAATATACTAGTTTCTTCATGTTAATAATACTCTGCATCTTTTTTTGAAAGCATTTTAGAATCAGTAGTGTTTGCATTTCGAGGATTAAGACGTTGCCATTCTAATGCATTTGAGGAACATTCTCAAAGGGACAGAGGACGCAGGAGTTATGAATTAGGCAATGCCCAGAATCTGAATGAAATCATTCTTGGCACAAGACCTTAATCTAACACATTCTGCAAGAGGCTGGAACGTCAACTGACTTCAGTGTAGATTTAAGAGGAAGAACATAGAACATACTGTTCTTTCTTTGTAGGAGTTAGACTCATAATAACCACATGAAGTATCTTCCTCCCTTGAGGAACATGGACTTTGGATCCAAATCCCAGCATGCAAATCCCAGATTCATTACTTACTGTGAGATCTTTTAACTTCTTAATGACTCTGTTTCCTCAGTTACAAGATGAAGAAAAACCACTTTATAGTCAGCTTGGACAGTCAGAGACTTAAATGAATTTAAACACAGCAGTGATTAGAAGTCTTGTGATATGGAGTGGACTAAATGAATGTTTTCATAGTAATTACTACCAGGATCAATATTAGTTTTCAAAAGATCCCATTACCCCTCAAAGAATAATAAAGGGTGTGCCAAATAACTTCCAAGAGTGATTCATAAACTTCTCTATCTGTATGTAAGCATTGATTTATTTTATTTTACATTGTGTGTGAGAAAGTCAATGAAGTTTTAGGGATTATAACAAAAATGATAATCATAATTGTGTGATTTTTAGATATTTTTCCATTAATGCTGCATAATTAATTTCTGTAGGTATTTTTGTGGTATGCTTAGAGTCTTAAAACCTTAGGTGATGTGGTTTTGTTTACAAGCCTCTTCTGTGTTTGAGATTTTTCTCTCTGACCTTTGTCTTATTTTAATCCTTTGCATTAGAATTAACTGGCTTTCTTGCTGTTTAACTTCCAGTGCCCTGTGGGGGGATTTTAACTAAGCGCAAAGGGACTATTTTGTCTCCTGGATATCCTGAGCCTTATGACAACAATTTGAATTGTGTTTGGAAGATCACCGTGCCAGAGGGAGCTGGCATTCAAGTAAGGATGCTTATTTATTTTTCTTATTTTTTTCATTTTATATTTAGAATTAATATTTTCAGAAATGACAGAAGGCATGTTATTTCTTAAAGTTGAGCAAATAGTTTGGCTTGACATGACTAAGTTTAATAGAAATATATTTATCATTTTTTTAACCTGAAGATAAAATAAAGCCAAATCCAGTTTGCAAGAAGACAGATAATAATAAAAACAAAAACAAATGAACAAACAAAAAATCTGCCAGGCACAACAGAATCATAAGATGAGATAGCTCAAGGGGTATGAACAGTAGACATTCAGTTTGGCCATCTCTGGCCTAGATTATTTCTATCAAAGAAAAGAAGATGTTAAGGCAAAAATAAATTCTTTACAGACATACCTCCAGTAACTTACTCCAAGTAGAACCCATCTGCTAAAGTTTCATATCTCCGAATAGTCCAATGATATACTAACCCTGAATAGATTAATCAATTGAAGAGGTCAGTGACCTCAAGATACAATCGCCTCTCAAGGACATCTCTTCTGAACATTGCTTTCCAAAAGCAAATATTCAAAATAGGAAATTGTGAGGAATATAAGAAAATCCCAGACATTGGGATTATTATTATTAAAACATGACAATAAATGTCACAAAATGAAGTTTTTTTTTTTTTTTAGACTATTACATTCAAGGTTGCTAGATGGTTCAACAGGTTAGGCTACTTACACAGAGGAAGAAGATACCCAGCCACTGCAGGGAAGTCTCTGGTTGTTAGATTTGCACTGTGGCACTCTCAAAGTTCTAACACACACACACACACACACACACACACACACACACACACACAGAGAGAGAGAGAGAGAGAGAGAGAGAGAGAGAGAGAGAGAGAGAGAATAAATAAATAGATTAACAACATGATTTGATTTTTTTTAAAAAAATTAAAGCTATCCATGGAATATCTATTGGAATCTTGAATATCTTGATCATGTACAGGTCACATACAGGTAACTACGGCTACTGTGAGTTTATAAGTATGATGTCTCCATCATGTTCAGAAGATGGCATTTCACAGGATGCTTCCCCTTGCTCTGGCATTTACATTCTTTTTACCCCTGCTTTTAAAATGTTCCCTGAGCTTTGGGAGTGGGGTTGAAATAGATGTCCCATCTACATTTGAGCACTCCTACTCATTCACAGCCACTTTTTCTTAACTCTTTGACCAGATGTAAGGTCTCTATATGAATCAGTACCCACTGTAAAAACAAGATTCTTTGAACACAGTTGAGAGCAGAAGTAACATATGGGCATAAAGATTATTTATTTAGAGGGCAGTTAGACAGCATGAGTGTTTAGTAAAACAACAGGAATAGGTTCCCACCAGGGCCGATGACCTCCCCACCCCTGACCTTTTGACCAGTTTCACAGCATCAGGCACAAATTCTCTCCCAGGGACAGGCCTCCAATCCTATCGAGAAATAGTTGATTATTACTATTACTATTACTATTACTATTACTATTACTATTACTATTACAACACGCCGATATTGTAGCTGTGGGCACATAATTTCATACAGGTTGGTATTGTAGCATGCAGAATACAGTGCTGAATAAGAAAAAATATGATTTTTCTGCATCCAGGACCCTGCATGGCACATTCCAGGACTCTGAAAGCTACACAGCAGGAAAGAATTTTCCTAGTTAGTTGAGATCGATTTCTCTAGGTCCTAGAAGCCAAAGCCTGTGGTGACTTCAGATAGAAGGTTGGACCATCTTGTTCTGTGATTAATCAAGCACATTGGCAATGACCTGTGCTGCTAGGAGGGGCCTCTGCAGTGTGTGTCCATGATTAGTAATTCATAGGGTGGTATTCCATAGCTGCTACTGACATTTTGATTTAGTAACTCATGTTTCCTTGGAGCAGTATTGTTCTCACATGCAGAATACCTCTGATCTCACATACAGTCATACATACATAGATAATTAGCTTAAAAGGCGTGGGTGTTCATAAAGCTTCTTTATACATCCTTAGTTTTAGTTAGCCCACCTTCTACCCTTTCCTACGTTAACTTTTAACCCACAGTAAATCTGTCCTCTCTTCTAATTTAACATTATAAATTATTACAGGTATTCTATTATGCCCATGCCCCCTTTAAGGCATCTTTACCTCCTTCCTCTCATGAGCACTTCCTGGATTTCTCCCAAATACATATTCTGAAAAAAAAATCAGCAAAGACTTCAGGATTGTTCATACCCCAGGTTGTACTCTGAAATGTGAATCAGATAGAACTTTTCTCAACTCATTTACTTTATGAAGGATGTCCTTGATTATTCATATGCTATCAGCTTATTCATTTTGATGCCATCATAAAATGATAATCTTGAAAACTCGTATTACTCTCTACTATCATGTCCTTTTTTTGGTAATCGGGAGTCAGGCTTTAGTACCTAATGCTCTAATCAAACTGCTCTCCCATGAGCACCTGTGCGCTTAGAGCCTTTGCCTTGTTCATATGTGCATTGAGATAACACAGTTAAAGCCTGAGGAGTCTCCTGTCACTCTCAAAAAACTCCCCCCCACCCCCAGTTCTTACATCAATATTTTCATTGATTTCAATAACTTTCCCTCTCCTGTTCTAACGTTCTTAAAAGTCTGAGGTCCATTTATTTTAGGTTATATCACCCTCTTTGCAGATTCTTTACTTACATATTCTCAGTAACTTTTAAGAGCTAAGGATGACCCAAAGAATAACAGGTTACAAGTACCCAAACAAATAACAACAACAAAATGAAACCAAAAGCTCCTTTTTTCTCTGTATGGTGAACAATATTAGTGATAGTGTTTGGAAAATATAGGAAGCCCACATCTCTAACCCCAGCTTTAGACTATCTAAACTAGCAAATGGATGTTTTCAGCTAAATTTATCGTTAAGCTCGCTAACGGTAGCTTTATGAATTTTTCTCAAAATGATTCCTCTGTTGTTCTTTCTCTCAGGATGACTTTTCTCCATTCATTTTTCTCTATCATTCTCTGTGTGAGGATGTCCCCAATCCTGTTCAGTTTTCAAGCCAGAAACCGTGATTTTTATTCTGTCTGATATTGTATATAACAAACTGGGCCAGGAATGTCTTTTCAGGTGTCTGCACATCTTCCCATTTGTACTTTTACCACAAAAGATCAAGCAGCTCTCATCTTTGTCTTAGACATATCCTTTTCTGTCTGCTCCTGACAACACGAGCAGGCAACAAACAAACAACTCCTGGAAACTCAATCCCGTACTACCTCCTTCTTACTCATAGCACTCGAATTTCGTCTTCACTTCACATCCTCAACAGCGGTTGTACACAATTCTCATCTTTTGAAGTTTGCTAGGTTCAAAACTTCCATCTCTATAACAGCATGCCATCCTATTTCCTGCGGACACCGAGGATGTTCTTTCCTCTGCCTTTGACACTACCCAGTATCTCTCCTTATTTGCTTTCACCTTACTCTCGGTTCTGTCCAAAATATATTTCTTTGATAAACTTTCTATGAACTAGATAAAAAGGTTAAATTCCCTCTTATATGTTTGGATTCTAACAGCAATCAGATTTTCCTATTATCTGCTAATTGTCTGGAAGCTCCCAAGGGCTGGGGCAGCGGCCAGTCCTGTTCTGGCAGCTACTTCAGAGTCTGGCACTACAAACTCAGTAAATAATTTTAGAAAAATCAATGGACACCTCCTCAAGCAGTGGATTTGAAATGATTTGGAGAGTTAGCAGTGCATAATGAACTAATAAGATACCTGCAGAAAAAACCTGTTATATATCACTCGTGCTAGGCAGATACCCTCAAAACTGTACATGTCAATGCCAATACAACTCTACTTTGGAAGTACTTTATTTAATGATTCCACTCAGAAAACAGAAGCCTAGTTTAGAAGACTGTTTAGAAATCTCATAGCATGAAATATATATTGGACTCTTAAATACTCTGAAGGACAGTTTAGCACGTTGAAAAATAAAAATAACTCCCCATATTGACTCTATTTTAGGACATATTTCTAAATTAAAATCTGTCATGCTAAACACATATTTACTACATCTCTCATGTTTTAAACTTGGCTATTTACTGTTTTATAACTAATATACAGGTTTAAGCAACATTTAATTTGGGGGATATGGAACTATATGAATATTTAATGAATCAAATTTGAGTTGAAATAAGTTAACCCTTGGTAGAAAAATTTAGAAAAGGAAAAGAGACAATTTATGATTGAGAGTCCTTTGGGAAAATATCAACATAAAGAATAGTTTGCCATATTAATGTAATGTGATAATATGTGGCAAGCAATATATTCATTTATTTTCCTTTTTATTTTACCAGAGTGTTTCCAAGACAATTCCCAAGGGACTATATTTAACAAGAAAAGAAATATTGTAAAATTATGGGGCAATATTTGTCACATAATAATTATTGATATGAAATTTCCTAATATTTTATGAATCCAGAGTAAAGTGATATTTGGTTTTTTCTGATAAATACCTGCTTTTAATAATTAGAAATGTACTGCGTGTATTAGTATTTCTATTGGTGTGATGAAACACCTTGACCAAAAGCAACTCGGAGAGGAAAGAGTTTATTCAGCTTATACTTCCACATCACTGTTCATCATCAAAGGAAGTCAGAACAGGAACTCCAGCAGGGCAGGAACCTGGAGGCAGGAGCTAATAGAGAGGACATGGATGTGGTGATATTGTGTTCACCAAAATATTTTGCACCTTAATAAACTTATCTGGGGTCAGAGAACAGAACAGCCACAATATTAAACATAGAGGTTAGGCAATGGTAGCACATGCCTTTAATCCTAGCATTCCAGAGGCAGAGATCCGCCTGGATCTCTGTGAGTTCAAAGCCACACTGGAAACAGCCAGGCATGGTGACACACGCCTTTAATCCCAGGAAATGATGGCAGAAAGCAGAAAGGTATATAAGGCGTGAAAACCTGGAACTAGAGCCTGGTTAAGCTTTTAGGCTTTTAGCAGCAGTTCAGCTGAGATTCATTCCGGATGAGGACTCAGAGGCTTCCAGTCTGAGGAAACAGGATCAGCTGAGGAACTGGCGAGGTGAGGTGGCTGTGGCTTGTTCTCCTTCTCTGATCTTTCAGCATTCACCCCAATACCTGGCTCCAGGTTTGTTTTTATTAATAAGACCTTTTAAGATTCTTGCTACACATGGAGGGGTGCTACTTACTGTCTTGCTTCTCTTGGCTTGCTCAGCTTGCTTTCTTATAAAACCCAGGACCACCAGCAGAGGTACGGCACCACCCACAATGAGCTATGCCCTCCCCCATTGATAACTGATCAAGAAAATGCCTTACATGCTTGCCTATACCCAGACATTATGGAGGCATTTTCTTAATTGAGGTTTCCTTCTCTCAGGTGATTTTAGCTTGTTTCAAGTTGACATAAACTATCCAGCACACTCCATCATAAAGCTCACCTGCTGCCACGGTGACCAGTTTTACCCAATGCAAACTTCTCAAAAGGCTCAATGAGTGCCTTAGTCTTCCATTGTCTCTTGTTTGAATTTGTGTCATTGTAAATGCTGAGCCATTTATTTGCATATCATAAGTGATTCCAGAACAGAACACCGCCTGCTAGTTTTTTTTTTTTTTTTTTTCTGGCCATTTCATCTTATACCCAATATGGTTTTATTATATCAAACTATATTTGCCTAGAATCCCAGTGACAAATCGTATCAGATTTCTCTGAATACCATAGCAGATCACCAGAAACCAATAAGCTACTTAACCACTTAAATATGATCTTCTCAATGAACCAGAAGTGCGTATCCAAATCCTGCTTCAGTATATAAGCATAAAACCACCGTAGATCCTCTCCTGTTCCAGGTCTCTGGGGGGATTCTCCTGCTGTCTCCAGCACTGAGTGGCAACACACACCCCTTGGCTTCTGGCCCCATCTGTCTGATTCCTGTCTCTGTGGACACATTGCTTTCTCATCCACCTCTATATTTCTTTCAATAGATTTTTTTCATATATCTCAAGGTTTTCCATTCAGTCACATCGAAAAGATACACACACACACACACCCCTCTGCCAGCACACACACAAGGTAATATTTATAAGTTCCTGGGATTAGGATCTGTTGTTCCTGGTACACACTGACAAATCCAGAATTAAACAACTGTTCAGCGTCTTGTACTTGTAGTAGGCCTTCCTAAAGATGCTTTTTTTTTTTTTTTTTTTGTCTTCTGCCTCTCTGTTCTGAGTAACTCAGGGAAAACAGAAATTGCTCTTGAATAATTTGTCACTGTCTCTTGTTTACATCCCATGTCAGCACACATGACACTGAGGAGTTTCTCTGCCCCTCTTCTGCCTCCTGCCTAGCTCAGTTGTACGACACTTCACTTTCCTACTCTCGTCACCCCCACCCAGTTCAGTTCTGCACTTGAAGAGAGGTCTTGATTATATGCCCCTCCCGCTTTGCAATCCTTTTGTAGAAAACTGAAGGCATAATCACACTCTCAAGCGCACAATTCTTTTGCCAGTGTTTAGTTGTTAATGACTGTCTCTCACCATCTTTCTCAGCTAAGATTTAGAGTTTTCAATTTATAGTACACATTAAGCTTTTGATACACGTTATCTAGCTTAATTTTTAGTGGATCTGTGAATTAGACAACTTATTCACAATAACTTCTGTGAGCAATTGGAAGCCCAGAGAGATTTTTAGCATCTCTAGTCTTGGAAGCTTGTGCAGATGGAGGTTACCAAGGACTTTCAAACCCAGTGATGCTGGCTTGTGTTCACCTGTGTCTGTCATTTGTCATGAAGCTTTACTCCTTGTCAGTGTTCTATGGTGGACTCATGTTCCGTCTTACAGAAATACTCTCTCCACTGTGTCTAAATTGGATTACTGATAGTTCACTAAGTCCAGCTCATAATTTGATTCAACCACAGTAGCGAACACTTGATAATTTTCTTCCTTTGGAAGCTTCTCATTACCTTGGGCTCAGATCAAAAGTCAACTCCTGCATGAATCTTTACAAGGTATTTTTAGTTCAGTACACCATATATATATTTTACTCACAGCTGAAGAAAAGAAAAGTTCAGACAAGAATCAGGAGTGAATTACTGTTTAAGAAAGTAGTGATTGGAGCTTTCCTTCTTGTTCTGGAACACTGCATTAGATCAGGTGCCAATCATGCAGGCAGGATATCTCCTGCCATGTGGCACTCACCCCTGGAGCAGCCATGCCAGCATCCACTTGAATAGGAGAGTGACGGGGGGGGGGCTGCTTTGCAGAAAAGAACTGCTTAATGAATGGAATTGTCATAACTATGTAGCAAATGAGTGCCTACACTTAAAACAGACTCCAGTTAGCTAAAATGAATGCATTCTAATAACGTTCTTCCTTTCCTGCTTTAAAGCTCCAGCACAGCCTCTAAAGAGCAGAACAGAATCCACAGTTGTGAGTTCTGTGGGTTCCTAGAAACCTCATACTGTGCCAAGTGAGGTACACCAAAGTAGCACATGTCGCTTTCTTTAAATAAAATTGAATAGACACAGAATCGTAGCCCAGTGTGTGCTTTCTCAACTTGAGGGACTTTCAAGGTGACTTCACTATTATGACCACATTAATAAGGCTAATCTTTGGAAGATGCACACAAATCTATTATAAAACATTGTCTCTGCCAGTCTATACTGACAGCCGTGTAAATACTAAAGAAAAAAATTGAATGGATTTTATATATAGAAACAAATTGAAGGATAAGCCTACTGAAAGTTCATTACAAAGTTCTCTCTGCTTGTGAGCCACGAGTCTGTTTCTTTCCTAGCACCCAAGCAATGAGAAAATTCAAAAGTCTAATATTCAAAGCATGAATGTAAGCTAGTTGTTTGGAACATGAGTTTGAAATCCTAGCACCTTAACCCAAATGTTCAATAAAGATATTCTCTGAGATGGCGACAAGCAGCTTCCATGTTATATCCATCCTGCACACTACCAGTTGCCCCATAAGGCTTCTTGCATACAAATTAGTTCACGGAGTCAAGTACCTACAAATGTCCAAGATTGGTTTTGTTGAGTCATCTAAAGTCCACAACCATGTTGTCTGTCCTTGAGATCTCCCTTCTAGTGGGTACCTCTGGACTGCGTACCTGCTTACAAACATTAATTCTCACCAGGAATTGTTATCTCATAGGTCCAAGTTGTTAGCTTTGCTACAGAACATAACTGGGATTCACTGGACTTTTACGATGGCGGAGACAACAACGCACCGAGACTGGGAAGTTATTCAGGTAAAAGAGAAATCCGAGATCATTTTAAGTGAAAAATCAACGGCACGGAACAAGAAATAAAATAATTCCTACAAATTCTTTCAGGCTTAACTATAAACCATACACAACGAACTAGGTTACAAGAAGTTTTAAAATAGTGAAAGGAGTGGTAGCATACCCACTTAAAATTTCCAGCATGCTAATTATACTTTTGAGATATTTATTGATTTTTTATGCAAATAGTAATATTTTACAGAGTTATGATTCATTAATACTACGTGTACCTTATTCTGAAGATTTAGCATGAATAAAGTAATAGTAATTAAAATATGACTATATTTTTGTTAATTATGATATTTTCATCCCTCAGAGTACTATGCTGTTGTTAAAATAATTTTAGAGACTGAATGACATGCAGATGACATAAAGTAGTATTAAATGATCACAAAGGAAATGTGAAATCACTTCTTTGAAATGAATACAACTTTATAGAACTAACATGTCTTTATAAAATCATACTAGAGGGAGACACAAAATGAAATAGCCCACCATGTTATTTAAGAGATTGGATGCTTTTAAAAATCCTCTATGAGATTTGCTAAGGTTCTAAAGATGGTATGTATCACATTCTAAGTTTCTTCCATCATGTAGCGGTAGAAGTAAGGATTTTTATTTTGTTATTTTTAGCAGCTACATTTTAAATTTTCAAGAAGTATAAATACGAGCATCACTAAACTGTGAACTTACTTTAGATAATATATTGAATTAAGGATGAATGGCTTTAAACTTTTAAAGAGGTTTTGAAACGGCAGGTAAAAAATTATTCAGAATCACTAATGAACAAAGGAAATAATTACCTAGAGCAGAAGTGATGTGGCTTAAACATAAATAGCATGTTAGATATAGATCCAAACAGAAGCACAGTCTTGTAAATCTCTGTGCATACTTACATGTATGTTTTAAGTTTGATGTTATTACTACCCGGTGTACTGATGAGCAAAGTGATCAAAAGTAATGTTGCTGTAAATCTTCACACTAGCTCCGTGTGACATCTGACTAGCTTGTCAGACACCTCCATGGCTTTCATTCCTCCATGGCTCTCAGTACTGATTGAAATTTACAGAGATTAAATTGCCCGAGGCTGTACATCTACAGTTAGGTTGAGAGCAGGGCCCAGCTGGAGAGACGCCAACATCAGAGTTCTTAATTACTAAGATCCTCTAAGTCCTAAGGCAGGTCCAGTGACCTCTCTGGCACCTGTTTATCTCCCGCTTCTGTGATGATAGTGATGCCACTAAGGAACACAGAGTCAGATCGGGAACAATTAAACACCAAGGCACAGTCTATAAGCGCTTTTTCCCATTTCCCCTCTGGAGGCAGCAGGACCTCTTACACACTCTTGTACAAAGCAAGTGTAAAGTCATTCTGAATGTTCCCAGGGTATCTGCAACACTGACCACTCGTGCTCTTGGGACTTTATCTCAAAACAGAAATGATAGTTAGTTTCAATGCTTGTCATTTGAAACTGGGTTGGTTTCTTAAATATTTTTTTTTAGTAAATAGGCAGGAACTAATTTGTTCAGTCATGTATTTTATACTTTCAAATTCAATAATTGGATGGAACAAGGTTCATTTGCTTCAGAAGTTCAGAAATCCATTATAGCGCATCTGCTGAGAGACAGGCTAATATAATTACATAACTGGGATGTTTTAAATATACTGTCAGAGAAATATAAGAAAAAATATGAAATATCAAGTATTCAATCTGTTGCAGAATTATATATATACATTTCATTAATAATGGTGAATTCATGAATGTCTGCTCTGAACCTATACAAAGTCTGAAGTTACAATGGCTTAAAAGAGCACATGAAAAATTTTAAATAAACTTTATTTTTAATTCATACATGTGATATAGAAATTTTCATAAAATTCAAAACGACTTTTGACCACATTATTTCTGAAGTCATTTCCCAGGTATTTCTCCCTGGAGACAGGAACAGTGAAATAAAACAGGATAAGGGGGAAACATTTCTGCTAAGTTTTCTCAAATGTTTTTGACCAATACACAGTTTTAATCACAATGTGTTGGCTGGTTACCAGTTTACTCAGTCTCTTTGTTGTTGCTGTGACCTTTGCACATGACCCTTGACCCACCTTCTCTATTGTCATTTCAGGGACAACAATACCCCACCTTCTGAATAGTACATCCAATAATTTATATCTAAATTTCCAGTCAGACATCAGTGTCTCCGCTGCAGGATTTCACCTTGAATACACAGGTAAAGGTAACTTACGCTTTCTAGGAAAGTTAAAACAGGTTTTGTTATATTCTGATTTGTTTGCCTTTTCTTTCTTATTTTATTATTATTCCTTAGATGCTTATTTGTTTTCTAAAGAGAGACAGAAACATTATGGGACCAAATGGGAGGGGAGGTTGGGAGGAGCTGGGAGGAGCAGGAAGAGGATAAACCTTAATCAGAATATAGTGTATGGAAAATATTTATTTTCAATAAAAGAAACAGAAAACCTGTGAAGCAAAACAAAAAAAAAATACCAACAAAGTAGACTCTTGTTTTTATACAAATGACATCAACTCTGACAAAGCAAACATTCAGTCTGATATAATGTTTAAAATCTCAAACTGTTCTGTCAATTCACGTGAAAAAAATATGTATAAAATGAAGGGTTTTTGCAAGTGTTCTTTTTTTCTTTTAATATTGGAAGAAACAACGTTATATTTACCCTTTTAATGAATTTATAATTATCAAGTGTCCATAAAAATATGGATCAGAGCTCTAAAATATATTCTTTTTTTTTTTTTTTTTGGTTTTTCGAGACAGGGTTTCTCTGTGTAGCTTTGTGCCTTTCCTGGAGCTCACTTGGTAGCCCAGGCTGGCCTCGAACTCACAGAGATCCGCCTGCCTCTGCCTCCCGAGTGCTGGGATTAAAGGCGTGCGCCACCAACGCCCGGCTCTAAAATATATTCTTGTGAACTGAAATTTTATGCTGACTGATTAGTAATTCCCATTTCGGATTCCCACTAATCTCAGCAATCACCATTGCACTGTTTCTTTAAAAGTGGCTATTTTAGTAAGTCATATACGTGGAACAAGCCGTATGTGTCCTTTTGTTATTGGTTAACTCTGCCTAAGTTAACTCTGTGCCGTTGCATGTGGAGGATATTGACCATTGACTACTCTAGCTAAGAATCTAATATCACGGTGATCAAAACTGACAAGAATGCACTTCTGTGCCTTCTTCCTGATCTTACAGCAACTGCCTTCCGTTTCTCACTATTCATATGATACCTCTGGTGGGCCTTACACATACAGCTTTCATTTGGTTGTAGTAAACAGCATGCATACCTACTTTTTTGAGTTTTAAATCAGGACAAAATATTGCCATTTTTTTTTGCATCCATTGATAAGATCTTATTTTATGTCACAAGTATTGCTGTGTATTTTATTAAGCCATCCTTTAATTCATATAATAAATTTAATTCTGTCATGGAGTATAGCTTCTTAAGAGAGTGTTAAATTTATCCACTAGTATTTTGTTGAACATTTTTGCCTTACTTGTCAACAATGACATTTACTTTTCATCTCCTCTTCTTGAATTGTGTTTTGTGTGGCTCCAATGGCAAGATGAGGCTGGTATCAATCAGTGAATTTGGAAGTGTTCCTTCCTATATAATTTTGTGGAGGAGTTTGACAAGGGTTGGACGAACTCATTGAATACTTTGGGAAATTCACTTGTAAAGATTTGTTTGTTTCTGGATCTATCTCTGTTGGGAAGGTTTAGAATAATGATTCAATGTCCTTGCTATTGGTCTGTTAAGTGTTTCCAGTTTTTTTTTTTATTCATTCTTCAAAGGTTTA
Organism: Peromyscus melanophrys; assembly: GCA_902168415.1. Lineage (NCBI taxonomy): Eukaryota > Metazoa > Chordata > Mammalia > Rodentia > Cricetidae > Peromyscus > Peromyscus melanophrys. Next base: position 38,370 of record CABHPR010125459.1, read on the forward strand.
TGTTTGTAGTATTTTTTTTCTTTTTGTCTAGTTATTCATCTATTTTTTTCCTGTAATTATTCACTGTGTTCATTTATAAAATTTCTTTGGTTTCAGTTACAATGCTTCCCCTTTTATGAAGAGAATTTGTAAACTGAAGTACAGGACACTTTTGAATTAGTTACTTTTCTTATTGCTGTGTCCAAATATGAAGCAAAAGTTACTTGAAGGAGTAATAATCTCCTTTGACCCTTTCTTTTTCACTTTTCGAGTCAGTCATCCTGGTGAGAGTGGAACAGTGGGTGTCAGGGTGGTGGAAACATGAGCTGTTACTATGGCAACAGACAGGAAGGAGAGAGCTAGCCCAGGCTAGAAGTGGGTTTAAATTGGTAGGCAAGTCCCACTGATACATATCCTCCATCTGGGCTCCACATCCCACAGATTCCACAACCTCCTCAAACCATGCTAGCACCTGGAGATCTAATGTCCAACGAAATTTGCCTAGAGAAGACACGTTATACTTAAACTTTAATGATACTGTAGATAATTTGAGTTGGAATTAGAACAAGTGGCTTTTCTTCACATCCCAATTTTTGGAAAAGCATTTAAACAAACAAACAAAAAACCTAGACAAACAAAACAAAAAGAGTTTAGGCCTGTTGCTTGCATACATATATGAGATGTTGTACTTATCCTACATCAATTGTATCATGCATATAATTAGGTTACTATGTGAGGAATTACTTTTAGTCTAAAATGCATGCTCCATGCAAAAGGATTAGCCATACCACATAGCTGTGTCCATTTAAGACATCATTTTGTCCTATGATGTGTCAAATTCCTAAGATTTTCTAAGCACTCAGAATCAATGTGTTTATTAAATAAATGAATTACTAGGTCTAGTACTTAAGTGTAGAAAGTATAAACTGTATGAAATTGACATATACGAACAACAGTATGACAGCACCGATGCTGATGTTTGTGATAGAATTCAGGCAGTTCTATGGACATTTGGTATTTATACAGGCCTGGTTCTTGTTTTGTTTTGTTTTATCCTGGCATGATCAGATACCTGACGTCCTGGGAATTGAACCTGTGTCTTCTGGAACATCAGTCAGTGCTCTTAACTGCTGAGCCATCTCTCTCCTCTCACACAGGCCTATTTATTGACAATACCTCTCTATGTATTTTCGCCTCAACAACCCTAAAACACCATGGCTTATGCTAGATGTTCTGATAGAACAACATGCCTAGTGGGAGCACAGAGAGCCAGGAATGATATGCGTGTGTTAGTAAAGACTAGTTATTGCACTTAGCTATCTATTACTTTCATGGTAATGGATAATCAACTTAATGAGAGAGGATGTTTATTTTGGCACACACATTAAGTTTCCAGTTCTCAATTAGGCAGGTTTGTTGCCTTTAGGGCTCTAGTGACTATTTCAATGGTCAATAAAAGGGAGTATATGGTAGACCATACATCTTCCACCTCGTGGTCAGGGAGAAAGGAAAAGAAGAGGAAGAGCCTGGGATCCCAAAATCTCCTTGAAGATCATGCCCCTGACACATAAGACCTTCTCTGGTTCACACCTCTGAAATGTATCGTTCCTTCCCAATAAAACCCTACCAGGGTCTAAGCCTTTCCCATGCTGAATTGTTTGGAGGACAACAAGGGTTCAAACTCTAACATTCGTTAATCAATACTACAGCTATCATCCTGCTACTATGAAGCTCAGAAACAGCATATGTATTTTTATTAAAAAAAAAAAAAA